>JAKJJM010030871.1:0-10641 GCA_021901965.1 Pipa carvalhoi
AAAAAAAAAAACCCAAAGGGGAAAAATTCCTTTGTGACTTCAAAAGGCAGTATCAGAATTTGTTCCTGTATTGGCTCCCTCCAAAAAACCTTATTAGATATGGATCTTTGTTTTGTGGTTTGCCAGCTATGCCTCCAAACTGTTCACAACAAATTGAAGAGGACATACCGCTTTTGTTATTACATTTCCAGAAGGATAACATCTTTCCACAGCTGTAGGTGGAAGCGCCTCTCTTCTCTCTGTGCAAGAAATGTCCATGAATCTTCTCAGATGATCTCATATTAAATAGTTTGACAAACTACCAGTATAAACAAACCAAGCTTGGAAAAGCACGTCTGTAAAATATGAGGTTTAATTTTTTTTGTAGTTTAGATGCTTTCCTTTGAACACTATTATTTCCAATTTTGTTTTGTTTTTTCCTGAATCTGCACTGCACATTCCAAATTAGGGTGGAATGTTTGCCTTTCTTTACTAGATGCCATATCCCTATCTGTCTTCTCCACAGAGTAACACCTTCTTCCTGGAGCCTGTGAGGGCTAACAAGTAAAGCTCTTACCACTAGATTCACAGGTCCTCACATAACCCCTTTCATATACCTACAAAACTGTTCTCCAAAGAGTTATACGTTTACAAGATAACCACTAGATGGGGGTGTATTACCAACATCTGGGAAGGTAGTAACACCCGGGGGGAGGGGGGGGGTATCTATAAACCCATACATTAGTCTAGACAGGCTACAATTTGCCTTCAGACTGAAAAAAATGAGTGGATCTGCAACCATATGTTTGCATTGTGCTGGGCAGGGTCTAAAAAAGGTTTTTATTAATGTCATTATGGTATTGAAACAACTGGTGCACACCTGTACAGTTTTTAATGACTTAAACCAACTAAAATAGATAAAGTAAAAATGGAGGACTGACGTAAGGGCTTCTGATCTGGATCATGTTGAGCAGTGCTAACTAATACAGGGCTGTGAATGTAATGTGCATGAGGTCTCCTCTACATTCTGATTTATATTTCGGTGAAAATAACAGAGCTAGCTTAAAGTAGTCCAATCAACATCCAGTGCTGCCAAAAGGGGGCACATTGGGTACTACTGTAGGGAGCCCAGTCAACACAGCAAAATGGGGGGCAGCCAGCCAATCATATGTTGGTTACTGAGAATCAACCACTGCAACAGGTGGTCAACTGGGTACTGAGCAATGTAAGTAGGCAAAATGAACGGACTTTTTACTGGCTCCCATTTGTCAGCTTATGGGGGAGCTTGACATTTTTAATGGCAGCTTTGCCAGCATGATTTGCAAACAGTATCTGAATCATACACAGGTAATATGGTTATAAGTAATGTGAGCAGATTAATTCTTTTACTGCAAGTGTGCCTTAGATTAGAGAAAGCACTGGTTGCAGCTCTTTCTTTCTCTCGCACTGTGCTATGATCAAAAGGATCTAGGAATAGTAACTGAATTTTAATCCATTAACACTAGAACTGCTAATGAGTTACTCTGTTCCCAGCATGGCCATTATAGGCTTTGATATTGTTCATGCCTTGTGAGTTTGATGCTTTTCACTGGAAAACTGATTCATATCCTAATCACAACTGCATGAAGTTTATCAGTCATTTGTGGCAATACTGAAAATAATAGCAGGTTATCTGTGGTAATAAGTACTCAAAAAGCAAACACTGGTTCTGGTTGATCAGTTTACTGCCCTCTGGTGTCAGAAAACTGGAAATAATTTGGATAAAGTGAAACCTGGAATCTATAGCTTAGGTAAACCAATGTCCACTGCTATTTGAATTCTAAGAATACCATGACACAAGCAGCGTCTAATTCATCAATAGCTAATAATAAAACCTGTGCTAATAATTATATGTGATATGGAGCAGTCATTACAGGAAGTGAAAAAGAAGGAGTTCAATGTACCCCTCTGGGCCAGTATATCTGTTGGATTCTGTTTGTATCACTCTGTTCCAATATACATTCCCCTACTCATTTCTCTTCTCCTTCTTCCTCATCCCTGCCTGTTATTCAGCTGGACCCTAAACGGCTAAAGAAAGATCTTCCAAAGCTCCTAAAATCCATTAAATCAGATGATCGCATCCTTGTTTTGGGCACAAGTCAGCGGCCGTTTGACGCTGAAATCAAATCCTTCTGTAAAGTTTACAAAAGGATTATCCTTATCCCTAGACCGGACTATGGGTCAAGATTAGGTAAGCCTGAAAACTAAATGTATCCATGTCCTTAGCAGTAATTACTGCGTCTCTAATAAATGCAAAGGCTTAGTAAAGGAAGGCAGCAAAATGGCAAATGCAATAATATACAATATGTATAGCAGTAAATAAATCTATTTTAATGTGAATGTAAATCCACATTATGTGAGTGGCATCTCCAATTCCCATTATCCTCAGCTGTACCATGCAATAGTTACTTTATTTAAAGTGCGCCTGCAATTTTACACTAAGAGCAATGTCAGATGAGGCTAACCACCAAGAAAATGTGGCTCATTGACTTTAATGAGCAACCACAGCCAACCGCAGGGGTTTTATAAATATGCAGTTTGCCACTGGTTAATACTCCTGAAGGTGTGGTGTTGTGATGAAATGCCTGTGGGCAACATGGTAGGCAACTGGTCACAGTTAAGGATTCAACTAAATAGGAAATGTTTTCTCACAGGTTTACTGAACGGCAACATTTCATTCAAAAGTCTTAACAAATGTTTTTTCATTCATTCAAAAGTCTTAACAAAAGTGTCAACATAAGCAAGGAATTCTCCAGTGACAATACTGGCTATTGCTGGTATGCTAATAATATAACAAAGAAAGTCCTTGCTGGGAAAATGGTGCCAAGGAGATATCCCAATCCCAACCCTCTTTGTTATGCACCTGATGAAGGGAGGAGTTTTCCCCCGAAACGTTGTGCTTTTTTGACCATTTGTACTCGGATGTCCGCACAATAAACAACCATGTTTGATTTACATGGATGCCTATTCTTGCTATTTTGTATTGCTGGTATGCTGCCAATAATGTAGAAAATAAATTGTTATGCTGAATTATCTGCTTAAAACTGGTTCATGCGAAGATAACTCGTCCCTTCAATACAATACGCATATTTTGGTTGAATTTGCTACAATTTGGCACTACTACAAGTTTGAATATTGAGCAAAGATTATTATTTTTCTGCCGTGTGTTAAATGTGGCTAACCTTAAGCCAACCACACAGTTAAGAACCACTTTGTGTCTTTCACTGTGAATGTGGCATCACACTGAGTATTTATCATGTGTCAAAGTGACAATTCTCCAATTGGTGCGAATATGCGGATTGGACTTTGTCAGATGAAAGTGGTAAATTGGGGGCTTACACCAAGGTTCCTTTTATTATTCTAGTGAAATTTTACTCAGAAGGCCTAGCAATCTTGTCTGTCATTGAAATGAATGTAAAAACAGATAGAATACTGGTGATTGAAATGGTGACATTTCCCTTTGTCATATTAATATATTAGTATTAAGCTGACTACAAGGGGAAATGTGCTACACAACATTTTGGGGGTCATTCCGACTTTATAATGGGAGTTCGCTATAAGTGAATTCGGGACAGAAAATTCAGAGCTACCGGAATGACCCCCTTTGTGATAATGTGCTCCATTGCTTTATCAATCCACTGTATAGTGAATATGCACAACTGGCATCACTACAATGCAGGCAAATTGTAACATACTGTGACAGAGGTGCTCCCTAGGTGAACACAAATATAGCTTTCCTGTCAAAACTGCCGAGTTTCAAAAATCCTTCGAAAGCTAAATATTCAGTAGTTTAGTACCTCCACTGGTTGCCTTGGGAAGCTTTAGTTGAAGTACAGCCGTAACTAGGAATAGTTTCCTATCACTTATTTCTACAAAAGATAGGACTGCAGCACCATAACTACACAATATTTCCTTCCAAGCCACCCCCTTGATTATTTATGCTACCTTTGCATGAAATGTTTCACAAATACATGGCAGCCTTTGTAGCAATTCAGCTCCACCCCCTGCTAAGAAAGCTGTTGTCCCGGGCACTGGCTGCTTACAGAGCATATGTGATAACCAGCAATGAGTGTATGCCTCATTGATATTGCCAGGTTAATGTACCATGTGACATTCCCCAGCTAGTCACACAATGTGTGTGATAATGTGGTGGAGTTCATTAGCATATTAATGCAGAACCAATGCAATGGCCCTGAGATACTAGTACCAGCAGTTCTATAAGAGAACGCTACAGCCCTAAGCTAATGATTGGCTGCTTCAAAATATAGTGGTTTAGGCTGTCTGACCCTGTACTTTCAGCATATCTGCTATGGATAGGATATATTAGTTCTTTTTTAATCCTTTGTTCTTCTTGCAGTATGTTTGATTATCAGATCTGAACATTTTCAGATTACAAGATCTTGAATTTTAGTAAATACGTAATCCTTTTTGGATGTAATAAATGCAGTGTTTTTTATGTATAAATGTTCATGAAATACTTTTTGTAATTGATGCCAACCCAGCAGGAAATACCATTGTTGTGTAAACAGCACCCACTCTCTTTTTGCCCTAATAATCTGTAAATATCAGGCATTAACTATCTTTGACTTTCTCCTCAGTTCTGTGGAAGCAAATGATCTCCTCAAGAGTTGACAATGTCAGTACCTCCATGAACCTCAGTTCCTTGGCTAAAATCACTGATGGTTTTACCCCTGCTCATATAGTGCAAGCTGTAGAGGGGGTGCTGACTGAAAGAAGAATCAGGCAGCTGTCTCGCAAGCCACTGAAAGCCAATGAGTTCTTGAGTTCACTTTGCAAACAGGAGCCGGTATATAAGGAAGAGGAGGAAGAATTCAAGGTGTGTATTCACTGACTGCTTACTCTACATCATCAACAACGGGCCAAAGTACCCTGTGTTTTTAATAAACACAGCCTAGCCTACAAATGAGTAGCTGCACACTTAATTTTTCAATCTTATAAGCTAATACAAGATTTATTGAGATGATACCAGAGATTCCCTTTCTAACAAAGCCCATTGATTTCTTGTTCTTTCAGAGCTGGTATTCAAAAACACCCCTGGGAAAGAAGAGAAGCAAAGCAAAGGCAAGTGGAGAAGAAGAGACTGGGAAAGAAAAAGGCAAGAAGAAAGGGGGCGCTAAGGGAAATAAAAAGAAGAAGTAGAACATTGTACAGTCCAGTATAAACTACCTTCTCATGAGGCTTTGGGCAGACACATTGCAGTTCACGGACTACCACTGCAGCACTGGATGTGTGCTTTCCAGCAGGGCTTGGAGGCTAGTCAAATTGTGGGTTGTTATTTGGCCTTGGCTGACTTTAATAATTAAAGCCTATAAAGTGGCACTTGTACGTTACAATGCACAGTGGTAGTAAATAACAGATGCCGGCTTATTTTTAATAAATATCAAATTGTTAAATATGATTTGACCAAAATATTTCTTTTTAATTTTTTCTACTTAAAAAAAATATAAAAACTATATATACATTCTCACTTTTTACTAATGTGGACAATTAAATTGGAAATTTCCTAACACTCAGGTGTTTAACCCCATGAGTTCTGGGCTGCTCTGCAGCTCTGGCCTACTGTATAGAGAAGTAGTATGACCATTACATTAAGTAAAGCAGAGACAAAAAACTCCTTGCCACAAATCTCCAGGCTGTATGCAATGGGAATGTTACTTAAAGCACTTTGCTAAAATACTTTCTCCATTATTTCACTTCAGGTTTTCTCCCTGCAGCTCCCGACTGTCCCTGTATTTACTGACAATCTGCTCTGTATACTAAGGGGCATATTCATAGATGAAAAGTCAGCAAAAAATGTCACTAAGCTAAAAAATAATCACCTGGAGAACAATAAAATTCTAGTTAGCGAACCTTAATGCATATGCCCTTAAGTATGTATATGTACATATATAACAAACATGCATCACTGCCTAACCATACAAAGTATGACAGAACAAATAACAAGCAAGATGCATTGTTAAGGGTCTATTCATCAAAGTGCCAATTTAAATGTCAAAGCCACTTCAGATCACTAGGCTCTACTGGTCACGAATTTGGTACTCCGTATTCACTAAGCAACAGATTCCTCTAGTGTGGATGAGGATGACATCAGACATGATTTCTTGAGTAGTGCGGTGTAGGTAATAGAATAGTAGAATATGGAGTGATGAATAGTCATGCAAATTCCACCAGTGGGTACATCATTCCCAGAATGTCCCACTAACACTAAGTGAATAATACATCCCTTTCTATGTCGTCATCTTGTCCCTAGTTCATGTTGTCACTTGGTTACAGTCTTTATTGTCACTTCTGAATGAACAGTCGCCTTACACCACACCGGAACCTTGCAATCAATCGCATAATTTGGTACTTTGATCTGGCAAAGTAAAACCAGCTAATTCGAAGCATTACACCTTTCTGAATTCACTATTTTGTTGCAGTCTAATACTTTATGAATTGCCAAATTAAACATACATGCGCGCACACCTTGATGTGAAAAGATCCAGTGATGCGAAAAGAAAGCCAAAATGGAGCCAATAGCCCAGAAAGTAAAGGTGTACCAAACTCTGAATAGGAAGCCAAAATGGAGAACAGGACTGCTTTGTCCAATAGGCCAGAAAGATTGTAAATTAATTTTAATTTCTTTAGCTAACATTTAAATATGTGTGCATTAATACATGCAGTATATTGTTTTGTCAAAGCAGTATATTTTGGATTTTTTTTTTTTACTAATTATTTATTAGTAAATTGTTATTTATTATGTTATAATAATTTATATTAAATTTAAAAAGTGATGTTAGGGAGTAGGGAGGCCCCAAAATGTTACATTCACCTTAGGCCCTACATCAGCCATGCTAGAGAAAAATACATAACTATCAAGTGTCAGCTTTTAACAATAAAGTGAAGTAAAAATGATTTTGGTTTATGTTTAAAATGTTAGGGTGTGTTAAAATATGGACCCACAGCTGCATGCGATCCAATACTGCTACCCTAGGCATCTTTTATCACCTCTCCTTACCAAGACAACCATTCAACCTCCATCAAGTAACATCTATACAAAAAAACATAAGGCTGTTGCCCCTGTCTATCAGAGACACTGTCTGAAGCCTAAACCCTACAGTTTTCCAGCCCTAGTCCTGGGACATTGATTGGGACCTTCTCCTAAATCTGGAACGGAGTTAAAGGCTGAACTAAAAACAAAGTATAAGCCACTTAAGCTGAACTTACTGAATATTCAAATAGGAAAGTTACAGCTTTTACAAAACATACTGTATAAAAAGAAAGGATGCATTCATGAATGTAAACTGTGTCTTTAATTAAGGGAAAACATCATCTGTTGGGCCTTTTAAAAGTGGGACCTGAGGTGACTTCATTTTAGGCCTAATGAAAGATCTAATCCTGGTTGTAATACTCTGGTGGTGCTTCTACTTTTATTTCATATGCAGCAAAGTGGATATAAATTCAGGGAATCTCAGGCACTAAAAATAAAACAGGTTTAAATGAGAACTAAAGCACAGAAGAAGTTTTACATCAGAATTATGCTTCTGCTCTTGCTCACCTCAGTGAAATTCAGCAGAAAGCTGGAAGCGAATAGGATTGAAGCACTGTGCTGAGAAGACGAGATCGGCTTTCTAGAGAGTGTAAGAGGCAGCGCTGGAGACAAATTGCTAAGTATTTCCCCCCTCCCCACTTAAGAATCACTCCTAGAGCTAACAAGCTTTAGTTTTCCTTTAAGATTGAGAGACAATGGCCACTGTGTATGGGATTGACAGTTTGTGCTTCAGGTTTATAGAACTAACAGTCTGTTGCTGTAAATGATAAACTAAAAAGGACATTCCAAAAAAAGTCTTTTTTTACTTTTTACTCTTCCTAGGCTAGAGACCATTGTGAATGGGTTAAAAGATGTGATCAGCTAAATTCTACTGTTTAGGATAACTGTAAAAATACTAAGGTGTTTTCATGTCCAGTGACAGATTAATAGGGGGAGGAGAACAGTGTAGTTATAGCTAAGGGCTCTAGAGTTTGATGAAAGTATAGATATACAGCTACGCTTGAACTATGTGTGTGGTCACTATTGGGGATTGCCGGGTGGAATGGAGGTGCATGTTACAGACAGACTTGTTTAGAGAAAAAATAAAGGAGTATTTTGGAGCTCTGAGATGAGATTATAGGGTACTGCCCCTTCCTGCAATCTGCCCTTGGCACAGGAAGAGCTGACACAATGATGAATTGATACAGATGTGTTCTCATTGTTCAAAGTCCTATTCTCTGTAATTTGGCAAGAGGTGGGATGCTATTCTCCTCCTTCCCTGTCAACCACAGTAATGAGAGGGGAGTGAGAATGAGCAGGTACCAGACATAGTAAATGGGACCTACTTTATTACATTAGGCACCAGGCAGTTTTTTTTCTTTGGTATTATATGAAGGAAATGTTGTGCTGCCCCATCATAGTTTAATGTGAATCTTAATTTATTTCTTACCAGGTAAGGCACTATAGTTGTATAAAGGTAAAGGGCCTTGACAAGGGAATCAGTGGTTTTTTTTTTGTTTTTTCACTTTATCAGAAGGGAAACCAATTGCCCTGGACCACCAAAGCACATGTGGTGCTTTCAGAACCTGACCGCTGGCACAGTGAGTGGAAGTCTAATTTATTCCTGGCCCTACTTAAAATACAGTCCCAAAATATTATCAAAAACTGTCTTTTATCTATCACTATGGCTCTTTGTTACTGAACTACAACTCCCAGCATTACAGCAACCAAATGCTGACCAATAGCTGGAGTGTAACAAAGATCCGAGTAGTTAGCATCTATGCCTCTACTAAATCCCAATCCTAGGTTGCAACATTTCTGGATAAAACTTTAACATTAGTGTGCTAGCTTTTACAAAACTCTAACCTTATTATTATTCAATATGTACAACATTTGGTACAACTAACTCTCAGTTGATATAGCACTTTATAAGCATGGATCTGGGCTTTCACTGATATACTGGGTGGCCGGGGGACAGTTCTCTGTCTCTGACCCCTATCAGCTTCTCTCCAGCAGCTTGTATCAAGTGACTGGTTCCATTTTTAGAACTGTCGGACTGCTTGTAAAGAAACAGAAAGAAGCAGGGAACTCACAGAAAACATGGATACTTTTACAATGAAGTAAAGGAGCTCATTAACAAGAGTATGCACACTTCTAACAGGTAGACTGAAACGTTGATAGTTATGTTTACATTTGTCACTGTGGTTTCATAAAGAACACAGTAATGAATGCCTGGCCAACAGGTCGAAGAGCACAGGCCTCAGTCTGCAAACCTGATCATCCTGTTGGATCACTGTTTGTGGAGAAGCTCATGTCCTTACTGAATATTGGAGAAGAGAAAGCGGTCACTGAACTGCTCCAAACCAGTATAAAACATGTTGATGCCATCATAGAACTCTCCAACGATGACTGGATGAAGGAGTCATCTGCACAGATCCCAGCACAGGTCCTCATTGGTAAATAAACCTATGCACATAAATATACATTTATGATTACCTAGGTGTTTGATGGTCTACTGGACAGCATCAGGGCCACAAGAAGTGGTAATGTGATCTAATGTTTTATCAAGCTGTAATTAAATATCTATTGATGCAATTTATCAGGGTTTTCCCAGAGTGTGTATAGAGCCAAGTAGGAATTGACTTATGTCTCATCACACTTTTATTGGCTGGTGGGAAGATCCCAGATCAAGCAAAGAAACTGTTAGGCATCATAAGGTTTGAAGTATAACTCATTACTGAAGTTGAGATGTAAGGTTAACCATGCAGAGGCAGCATACTACCTCTTGACAACAGTCACATGGTTATCGACTAGTTGACTAGGTTGCTGCAACACAGTTGTGCACCCAATGTAGATAGTAAATTGGATGTAACTAACTCTAGTGAGATTGAGAAGGGTAAGCATTATAGAAGAACTAAAGTCACCCTTTTCTATATGTTTGTGAGACCGGTACCGGTTAGGGAGAGTTAACAGCATGGGTCTGTTTTCAGAAGGAGGCACTCTAGATATTGGATTCCCTGTGCAATTGCCCATTTTCAACCCCTCTAAAACCTTCCTTGCGTTTACCTTACTTCAGTGAAAACTCTTTAGTTCTGCAAATCTAACCACATTGTCAAAGCTCAAGAGCCCCCTATCATCTGTGGAACGATGGCTACCATATTGGTATTGATAATAGTGTAAATTGTGTCTTGGCATGGACAGGGTTATGTTAATTTCAACAAATTGTTTTACTTTGGGGCGAAATGGGGTGGTATTTGGGCAGAACATGGCATGGATGGGGTGGAGCCACAGGGCTTTCCCCCAGACACGATAATTGTTTAGTAAACCCAGACTCTCCATGTGAAACTGGGCAAGTTCCCAGGTTTGTCCATCAAGCATCATAGGGCCCTTCAAAATTGCACAAATTGGGCCCCCCAACATGTCTATACAGACCCTAGTTACACTTATCAGTGGCCACTAAACCTAAATTTTCATTTTTTTTATTACTCAGAATCCTTTTTCTGGCTGGCTGGGCTTCCCAAGCTGATGAGGTCCCCACAACAGTACTTTCTGTTGGTGACCCTGATATGGAGGGGGGGGGGGGGGAAGGGGTG
>JAKJJM010030887.1:0-10242 GCA_021901965.1 Pipa carvalhoi
ATATATATATATATATATATATATATATATATTTATATTAAAAAACTCTGTTACAAAGTCTAATTAATGTCTTACACAAGTGTTTCATTTTTAAACACTTCAAAATCTGTTATATATGAAGTTATTATTTGTGGTCCTGCTAACATTCAGAAACTTGTAACCCACCCACCAAAATGCAGGTGCTCTAAAGTAATGAATACTGACCTAGGATTATGAACTGAAGACAAACTAATATGGTAAAGTGACTTGACATTTATGCTTTATTGCAATTGGTTGAGTTTATTTTTAGACTAGGTTATGTGAATAGGGATGAGTCAGCCTTCTGACTCCTTGAAGAATCAAGCCTAGGCCTTCCTGACTTATCATGCAATGGTTTAACCACTAAGTAATCCCTTCTCCCATGGTAATGGGGGCACTTTGCATGTTCCGAATGTATAAATATGCAGATATTTTCTAAAATACATTTACAGTATCAAAGTTATAAATTGTGTTTTTTTAAAACATTTTCCACAGTTGAAGTAATATATCACTTTAGTTGACAGAGAACACTTCTTTCTGATAATTAAGCATCCCTTATTAATCTTGCTGCTCAAATCGCCTTAAATTTATAGCTACAGCTCTCACAAATGTTTTACTTCAACCACAGACAACATAAGATATCCTGTTGCTGTCATATTTTATTTCTTTTATTCACAAATTTGGATTCAAGAAATACTTATGGAGCATATATAGGGTAATGTACTGTTATCAACTATATCTAGCAGTATGTATCTATTATATATTTACATTTTCACAGCAATGTTTACCACTTTTCACCATTTATAGCATGTGTCCCACCATTTTGTTTACCTTTATTATTTTTTTAGCAACCCCATTAGTTAAATTGACTATCAGTGAAATCCTGTGTAAGTTGGAAACAGTGATGGAGGTGATTCTGGCAGAAACGACAAGGAATTGTTGATAAAATACAGCACCCTTCTATTTTATTGCTTCCCATGTATATATCCAACCTGAAATAATGGTAAAGTATTTTGGTTAAAATGGCAGTACTAGTATATTGCTGTTACTGCTGTTTAATAAGGGGATCTTATAAATATAAAATATTTGCCGTATAACAATACCATGTTCTGAAATGTAGGAGGTTTTTAAATGTAGGACAGACATTCCTAAAAGAATGAATATCTCAGGGACATGACTACTAAAAATGATTAAATACAAACAGCCTAATTTGGCAAATGCTTGAGCTTCACATGAACATTTCCTGAACTTGTAGCCCCCTACAAATTTCTATTTGATTTACAAGCCATATTAATGATTTCCTTTCCAATCAGTTTTTAGTGTAGGGGCAAATTTGCTAACTTCCTGTTTGTGCAGTACAAGGGTGACACTGGGAGGAACAGAAAGAGCATGGAGAATGTATTTTACAAAATGCTATTTACTTTTTTCTAAGATGATCAATTAGGAATTTAATATTAGCAACTTCACCCACATGTTTGAAAATTCTGATTCACAGTTAAATGAAAGTGGCAAGTATATCATCTGCAAATTTCTGATTAATTTTTCAAAACCTTTAACATAAGATCCCAAACTGAACTGCTTCAGAGGAAGATGGTCTGAGAGGTGAGGCTCCTGTAAAAAATTGGCTATAGATTGAAAAGGGATGACAATATGCAATTAATATATATTTTAAAACCTATTGATTTGATAGTAACTAATGCACCTTGAAGTATGCTTCTGATAGGTCAGAAAGCTGCTCAGACATTGCTCAGCAAGCATAAAAAGCTTTTCATGGTTTCGGGTCCCTTTAAGTGACCCTCCATTTCAAATAAGATAATTTGTAGACTAATGTAAAGTTATAAATCTGAGGATTAAATTTGCTAGCATCATACCCCCTTTCAAGGGGTAGTAACATGTGGTGAGACTGCAATTCAGAAGAAACTGAAAATACTTGTAAACCATAGACAACATACATACAATGCCAAGCTGTCGCTTTCAAATGTAATTTTGCTATTTTACAATTTGCTGGTAAGGTCCTACCTGGAATATGTAGGCACTGGTACACAAAAAGCATGTCCTGGAGCTGTACGAGTTCTAAGATAGGAAACAAAAATGATAAAGAGAACGACCTAAGTTGTTATGAGAAAGGAATTAAAGAATTAAACCTATTTGGCCTTGAGGAAAATATATAACTGATAATTATATGAAATATTGTGATAATCTTACAGAATACACATGAGCACCCTTTGAGGCTGGAAGAGAAAAGTACTAATCTCCACCTCTGAAAGGGTTCTTTACTGTAAGTTTTGAAATTGTGGAATAGTCTTCCACAGGAACTGATCCTAGCAAAATCTAAACATAAGATTTAGGAGCATGTTGATCCAGTCCAGTGGGGGGCAGTTAGGATTTTTTCCCATGTCAAAGCAAATTTTACAAAGATTTAAATGGATTCTTTACCTTTCTCTAGGCCAACAAAAGGAAACTATGGGCTATCAACTTTTCTTTAATATAAGTTCTACAAGGACCTTTGTATTTTTGTAAACCTTACTAACTATGTAACTATATAAACTTCTAATTTTACCATATGATATTAATTCCAGAGCATAGTACATAATGTCTCACATTCCATCTCCAGACTCGCCTGGTCTAAAAATGTATGTACTGGTATGTATATTTTTATTTATAAAGCACCACTAGGTTACACAGGTTATAAAACTAGGTTATAAAACAGACAAGGGAAAAGTGCTTAGAAATGGATTAAATGAATAAAAATTTTAAATAAAATAAAAAAAAATGGATTAAATGCTTCCATGAGATTTTAAAAACAATCAATATTTAGCAAAAATAATCAAAAGATATTGAAAAAATAATGCTTTGGGAATTACAAGGCATACAATTTCCCAGGTTTGCCAATAAGGGAAGTAGGTCAATAACTGGATGACTAGCTCTAACCTGTACATTGTTTAGTTGGCTTTAGAATTTGATATGGAGATTTGAAAAGTAGATGTTAACAGTTTGGCAGATTATTTTTGGGCCAAGTTATCAAACTGTTTATGGGTATACTCCGCAAATTTAGCTGGCCTATTCACTAATTATGAAGAAAAGGCAATAGCTATATCAGCTAATTAATATAAGGTTTTTAAAAAATCCTGAAAGAACAGAAAGGTGGATTAAGAAATACTCCAATAAAAAAAAATGTATGTAATACCTTGCCATTTTAAAGAAAAGCAAAAGCTTCTGGTTCATAAAGTTACCATGGATACCAATCCTATAACACCCACATCAAACTGCAAGTAGATTACATAGTACTGTAATTTATAGACTTTCTAGAATGTTCTTTTATTTCACAAAAATCAAATGTATTAGTGGTACTTTTTGTAATATATCTGCGGGACATCAAATAGTGGTAATGATAATGCAGTGTTATCACCATTTTTGTCACAGCAAATTAACGTTTTAACAATAATACTATTTTTATTTCAGTAATGGTAAAATGATCAAGAGAAATGACTAACAGGGTACTGGTATTGTGACAAAATTAAATTGTGGATTTGTGTGAATGTTCCACTCTAATAATGTGTGGCATATTGGCTGTACCTTAGGACCTGGGATGTTTTGATATTATTCGCCCCACCCTATGGATACCTATACCCATTTACTCTGCTTTTAGGTAGAATAATTCTGATTATGAGGCAAGAGTTCTAGAAAATCTTAAACATTCTTCTATTCAATATTTTCTCGAGTAGATAGAGGGACTGAAGAGTGACAGAATGGACAAGTGAAAGTGCAGGAGGCTACTCAAAGAGCTGATCTTAGGTAGGAAAAGGGTCCATTATCAAGAGGGCTATGAATAGGAGGCAGGGCAACAGGACATGGTAAAGGGTTACACTAGAGGGCAACAGACGATGCCTATTAGATTTCAGCATAGAGTATGTAGGCAGCCAGTGAAGCCTTGTAGTGAATGCTTCTTCTCATTTCCAAGGGGGAGGATTATTGTGTTAAGGAAAGAGGAGAACAGAGCCTGGTGCTTTCAGCATTATTGAGAACTCACTGACAAGGAGAGGAGATACAGCAGGCAGTAGGCCATATTAGTTGTAAGGAGAAGAGTGTCAGGCTGAAACTCACATTTGGGGGCTTGGGCAGCTTCTGGAGTTTGGGGAAGAGGGAGGAGCTTACTGGTTTAAAGCAGTATTGGACTGGCCGACCAAGACACAGAGAAGATCTTTTGGTGGACCCAGGTATTAATAGGTCCTCCTGGAGCATCAAACTGCACCATCATGGCATATTCCTAAGGGTAGTGTAAAGCAGGTAGGGGTTTGTAAAAAAAAAAAAAAAAAAGAGGTGGGATTCAATACAATCATAGGGACTGGAAAGGGGATCAAGGGCCTCATTGACTAAACTCCAAATAGTCGCTGAGATCTATGAATTTGCGTCTATTCTACATTTCCCCATGTTCTCTTACTGGCTAAACTTTGTGAAATGGTGATACGATAGTCACGATCTTACGAAGCTCTTCACATCATTTTGTGTGCGTGCACAGGTACTTCTTCTAGTGAGTAAGTGAAGGACTGGTGCAGAGGTGCAAATGTGACTAGATGAACTGTTCCAAATTCACCTGTTTGACTTCACCACTTCAGACTGGCAAATTGGGGGGTTGATGGTAGGGCTCCAGTGTTGCGTAAGGCGACTATTCATTCAAAAGTGACAATGGCGACTGCGATTAAACGACAACATGACCTAGGGAATACAGTTTGTGGGATATGGTGAAATTGACAGCACTGCCCTTCACTGGTCGAATTCGCCTCACTCCGCATGACTTTCCAACCTATTTCCATCCACCTGACTATGCTACACTACATATGCAACAGTGATCGTCGCTGTCCACTTGTTCGGCAAGTCTATTCTCTGCTTAGTCAATACTGAGAAGTGAATTTGTGTCTACTTTGGCGATGCAACTCGAATTGTAGCAAGGTGAATTTGACAGGTGAATTCACTCTTTAGTCAATCATGCCCTTAATCTCCCGGATGGATAACTTAATTTCCAGCACTGAGTTAAAGGTAGATAGAATAGCACAACATGCATACCCTCCTCACACTTTCTTTCTGGGTGGTTCAGGCTAGCTGCACCACAAGGTATAAGTTATCCATTTACATACATGGGCTAGTGGTGTCCAGAATAACAAATTCAAAGCAACAAGAATTACCTTTATAGCACAGATCTTAATAGTAGATTTATTTTAACAGCATAGGATACACATCATACATACAAATTTTAAAGATGCAGCCCTTCAGTAATATTAAGCAGAATAATTAAATAATTACAGAGTGATTTGGCACAACCTGATTCCTTCTTCCATATACCTTATAAAACTGCTATAAATGCAGATAAGGTTACAATGAAACAGCAGGAAGTTACCTCTCATGGATTTATCCAGAAAGCCAAGGATGTCTCTAGGTTATAGGGGCTCATCTAATGAAAGCACTTGGATACTAAGAAAGTAGCACATGAATCTTTTTTTATTTATTTTACAGCTACATTGACCCAATCTGCACAGATGGTAGTAAGGCCACCCTCCACCTTCCCAATGCCCTTAGTCTGCAGGAGAGTCATCACCCAGTCTCTTATGGATTAAATAATCACAGACACCACTTCTGTACAGCCCTCCAAGCTTTGATATTTCCCAACCTTGTAACTGGTGCCATGACTCCTGCCACATCAGCAATGCCAGCAATCTTTCCACTGCGAATGCCAATTACTACATTGCAGCTTAATGCTAAATGCAATAATAACTATAAACAAAAATTAAAAGCAAATGCTTAACAAGGACGCAGTGGCCTTACAAATGGAGTCCTGCAGGGAATCATTAAAAAAACGACTGCATTTCTAGATAAAACCTCACAATTAAGGGATCATTATAAAGGCTGCAAATCAGAAGGCCAGCTGTGACTGAAGACTAAAGAGCATTCAAATAAGTTAGAGATAAAGTAATACATATTCACACATTAGGGAAAGGGCACAAACAAAAGTCAAACATTTCGGTGTCCCAGTAAACGCCAAGTTTAGTTTTTGTCAAACATGAGCGTAAAGCAGCCTCAATTTGGGAAAATATTTTTTATACAAAGTAAAATGTATGCTGTAAATAGTGAAATGCAAAATAATTTATAGGCTGCTGTTTAAAACTGGAAAAAGTCTGTAGTTAAATATTACCATGTCAAACCTTTTTGGACATATCTTAAAGGGAAACATTTGTTGTAAATTTTACTGCAACAACACTAAACAAGTGAAAAGCGGTAAATAAATTGATAAAACCAGCTGTGATACCTTTAATGAGCGCTAATCTCTTGAATCAATATGTATAAAATATGCCATTATTCATGTTTGTAACTAAAATAGTTTGTAAATATTGCATATATTGTAGAATAAGACATAACTTTTTACTTTAATAAAACATTACTGTAACACTTCCATTTCACAGTTTATCACCAACTTTGCTGATTAGAATGTTCAATACAGCTGCAGCTGTTTGGGCAGATACAATGCAAAGTCCAAACATATGTGAGCAATGGAGCCTACAGGGTCAAAATCCCTTTTGTTAAAGTGATTTTGTAAGAGGGATTACAATAGGAATGCATAAATGGATTATTAATATAAATCATTTTGTGTTGATTACAGCTATAAAAGTTAACAACAAACCAAGCAATTCTGTGGCCAGTGTTGGACTAGCCTGCAGGGGGCCCCCTGTAGCACAGACAACCAGAGCCTATACACTTCAATTCCCCAAGGTGAGGAAGTGTTGCACTACATGACTTACTTCTTCACTGATTGCTTGGGAATGGTGCTGAACAAAAATTACTTTATATTTATTTATTTATATGGTACTTTCAATGTTAACATTAGTGTTCACAAACATATAATATGACATTTTTGTAGATAAGGGTTTAGTTTCCCTTTAATTGCAGCCCATGCTCTTTTTGTATTTGAATAACACAACATAACCACAACTCAAATACACAAGCATTATCATGTGGGTCGCCTCTTCATTAGCAGTTAATGGGCAACAATTGAAAGCACAAAATACAGGAAAGTACCAAAAACAAAATGAGGTTTTCTTTTACAAACGTTGATATAAACTTGATTATCTTCTTTGAAAGTAAATAACTATAGCTTGGGGTTTCTAGTGCACAACAGATATTCTGTTAAGAATTTGGACTGATGATTTGTTTGCCATTGTATACTAAAATATATCCTGTCCATCAAGTATATTATACTAAAGCAAGAAAATCTTCTGACGATGCTTCTATAGAAAAACATTTTTTATGTATAAAGACTTTATTGGGATTTCATTATTCAACCTTTAGCCTTAAGTTTAGACAGAGACTTCTGATATGCTCAACTAACAGCATTCCATAGAAGCATTCCCTTTTAGGTACAAAATACAATACTGTTTGAAGCTTGGCGTAAAGCAGATCATTAACATTTCAATGCTGGTTGTTGGTTGTAATAGTTGTACTTTCTAAGTGACGGCATAAATGTTAACTAGAGAGGCATGATATTAGTAGGAAGGTAGATTAGCAGATATTGGACCTGGGTCATGGCTGGCTTAAGGCTAAATATTATATAAAAACGCATACGTAAACTGTGTGGAGGGTGCCCGTCTTAAGAATTGTAAGGAGTCGAACATTAGTTATTTTCAACACAAACTGATTTATTGTATACGGTAAGCAAAAAATAAATGAATAAAAGTTTTTTGTCCAAAAGCAAAATTTGCTTTCAGTTTAGTTCAAACAAGGTTTAACTTACTCCTCTGTGAGATAGACAGGAGCAAGGGATGTTCCCTTCCTTTGGGATTATCTCTGAGTTCTGAAGCAGGAAATCAAACAGGTTCATTTTAGCTCCAGTCTTCTATATGATCAAAAGAGCCACAACTTCCACTAAAAGCATTCTAAAATATTAGAATATTAATAGTCAGTTCGATAAAGGGCTCTTGCTCGAAACATGTCACTGTCGCTGTTTTCTGTATCACATTAAATATTAATGGTTTAATCCACCTATTTTTCATTCTGCTTCTTCCTTATCTACTCCATTTTGCTTATCTATTGTACTGGGATGAGCGGAGTTTGGTGCGAGGGGGGAGGTTGAGAGTGGAGTTTGGTGCGAGGGGGGAGGTTGAGAGTGGAGTTTGGTGCGAGGGGGGAGCTACGAGTGGAGTTTGGTGCGAGGGGGGGGTTGCAAGCGGAGGTTGGTAGCGATGGCACCCCCCTCAGCTCGGCGCCCCGGGATACGATTAACTCAGATCTGCATTGTAAAGCCATGTAGTAGTAGATCAAAAGTACATGACTTCACACTAAAAAGTATACTGCTCTATTTTCAATTCTAGAGTGTTTTGATGTAGAGGAATATTTTAATGACAATATTCATTGAAATGTGCACATCAGTTTTAGGTACATGTACATTTTACTTTACTAATTACCCTTTATTAAAATGCATTGTAGTTATTCCTTTTCTACCCCATAAGCAGTTAACCATTTCCTTTATGTTAGAAATAAGTCTTTTTCAGACAAAATTATTTTTTTTCTCACAGAAATAATGAACATTTAATTATCTACCTTCAATGTCAGCATGACCTTGTCACTAGTTATATTCTCACTAATATATATATATGTCCTCAAAAAATCAATTGAAATTATGGAGGAAAATGATAAAGGTCGATTACACTAAATAGAACAGACATAGTTAGGGAGATAGATGTGTGCCATTCTGTAAATGAGATACATTTCAAAGAGACAGAGAATAAATGGATGAATGGAAACAAGTTCCAATAAGATTAGAGCGATAGGCTTGGTGCAAGGAAAATGAGACTAACAGGCCAATGCAGAGAGGGGAAGAGATATTACAGACAATTTTAGGGAAATGATCTAATAGAATTAGGTCCATATTCTTCAATATTATGAGATAATTGGTCACAAAGTTGCTATTGCTTCCCATGATCAGCTTACTCTTCATGATTTAAATTTAGTTATGTTAATGCTCTTCACCAAAAGTTAAAGATATTTCAGAAGCAATTTTGGCACAAAATCTTATAATGTCTCTCCCAGCATTGCATTGTAATTTGTACTACAAATTCTTTTTCTCAATATCAGTATATTTATATTATCATATGGATCTGTTTGTACCACTTTTCGTCAACTTGTCTTTGCCTTTTCTGCCAGAATTTATTTCTATTTAGACTTTATTCAACCTTGAATAATCTTACACAATAACAAGTTACAAAGAGGTATCATTATTTCCAGCTAACTGAAATAGATGACTTTTAGTGGTAAAACGCTGAATCTGAATGGAGTCTACTGAGGTTGAATACAAAATAACTTTTCAAAGAAGATTATTCAGTGATAAGAGTGTTATTAAAACACAGAGGTAGAAAATAACACACTCTACGCAAAAAAAAGAAATAAACCCCAAATTTGGGCCATGAGAAGTGAAAAAGAGACTGAAAACAGTAGCAATACACATTTTGCTAAATGTGTGAGGGATTTTTATAAAGATAATTTCAACTTTTTCAGTTGCTTTTCACTGATGATTTTTAATGTTATTTTTCATTTCACTGGACTATTCACTATTTTTGATTCCATTACTTTATGTAGGACTGAAAAGAAATTGGTGATATCGATAAATATTGATCAGTTGAAATTGGCACAATTTGCAGTGTTATTAACAAGGTTCCCCTTCCATTTCATATTTGATATTGATAGTCTTTTTGATCCCCATCTCTCAGAAAGATAGCCCAGGACATTTTCATCTGAATACAGATGAAATGTGTTATTCACCACTTTGACACCCTTATATGTTAGGAAGACTGTGGGTCACACAGAGAAATGGGGCCATACTTGGACAATATCTTGAGAAAGTTTAAGTTCATTAGAAATCACTGCATTTGTTATCACCTTAGCAAAGGAGTTTCTTTAGTACAAACCGGATTCCAAAAAAGTTGGGACACTAAACAAATTGTGAATAAAAACTGAATGCAATGGATGTGGAGATGCCAACATCTAATATTTTATTCAGAATAGAACACAAATCACAGATGAAAAGTTTAAACTGAGAGAATGTATCATTTTAAGGGAAAAAATTGGGACAAGGCCATTTTTACCACTGTGTGGCATCCCCCCTTCTTCTTACAACACTCAACAGACGTCTGGGGACAGAGGAGACCAGTTTCTCATGTTTAGAAATAGGAATGCTCTCCC
>JAKJJM010030904.1:0-12002 GCA_021901965.1 Pipa carvalhoi
TTCCATAATCTGGAAAACGAGATTCCCGCGGGAGGTGATCCTCCCGCGAGAATGTCGGAAAGACGGGTAGCGGTCTTTTTTCCGACTTTAATAAATCTCGCCCTAGGGAACGGCAAGGACCTGCATTATGGAAGCTTGTAAAATGATATTTAATTCCTTTTTTACTTTTTCTTTTTTTCTTATCAAAGTTTAAAAAACAATACAAGCGTAGATTAAGGCCAGGGCTGCACTAGTGATTGTAGTAATGGATATTTACCTGTAGGTAAACGTGCAGTGATCTGCTTATGAAACTGGCCACATTATTTTGCAAATAAATCACCAGGAATGGGTTCACACCAAGGGCTGTATGGTGCTCTTCCTCAAAAAGAAGGGGTGTTAACGCCAACTGCATGGGGTCTTTTGTTCCCTTTAGGTAGATATCCGTAGCTGCACCATTTTTAAATAACTATTTCCGGGAAGGAATTTATGGGTTGGCCCTTCTGTTTAGGTCAGGTGCCCTTATCCTTTACTAAAGCTGGGTTGGTCTGGGGAGTTTCCTTGTTTAGTCAACTTTAAATGTGGGAGCGTCTAAGCCTTAGACTCTAAGGTCTCTGTAGAGGGACTTGTATAGGTGAGGCCACATGACGTGTCATAGCAAATGGGAAGATTGTGTCCCATCAGGAAATTCACGCAGAGGTAAAATGTTTTTGCTGGCACCTGACTCAGCCACTGCACGAAAGGAACTATTAGTATAGGGCAGGGGTGTCAAATTTTTTTGCCCAGGATCTTGAATTCATATCATGACCACGCACCCATTGGGTTTATTGCTACTTTAACTTCAAATATTGCTGAGGGGTTGCTGTGGGAGTCAGTACAGGAATGGTATATTGCTACCCTTTAATGAAACACATTTATTAGCCAATCAGCTTACGCTTAGTGCTGCAAGGAGCACTCCAATAATAGCATTGCCCAGTAACCCCACAAGCTTTATATTCAATAGAAGCTCCACTCAAGTGCATGCCAATGACCCAGCTTGTTAGCACTGCACTCTGTACAGTAATGCATATAAAATACAGACACTCAGATCCCATCTATCCCTTTATAAACCTTGCTCATTACCCCAAATGCCCTTCAGACAGTGGACTAGCATTTCATATTCTCTCCCATTACTGTAACAGAGCTCTGCGTTGTCATCATTCGTAGTCGGCTGTCGTAATAATTAGCTTCGCCATTATGGAATCAATCGAGAAGCTTCTAAACATTCACAGAACTCAGAGACTCATCGCAACAATATAAACCAGATAATGGACATAGTTGGAGAAGGACACTTACACCACACTCTAAATCAGTTTATACGGGTAGATTGGATCCATTATTGTGCCTCATCTAACTTTCCAATGGACCTCACAAGCAGTGGTGTAACTACAGGATCCCAGGTCCCAGTTCAGGATTGGCCCCAGGGCCCCCTTCACCAGCAGTACCAGTCCCTCCTATCCCCGCTTCAGCATTGATTTACCTGAAGCTGGAGGCCTCACAGTTTGAGGAAACTCTGGTATAGGGATAGTTTAGAGGTCCTTGTCATCTGTCTGACACCAAGATCCATGGGAATTATTCTGATTGCCATATTGGAGTCGAGAAGGAATTTTTTCCCTAATATGAGGATAATTGGCTCTTGCCTCATGGGTTTTTTTTTTTGCCTTCCTCTGGATCAACATTGCAGGAAAATAGGCTGAGCTGGATGGACTTGTGTCTTTTTTCAGCCTTATAAACCATGTTACTATGTTACCATGCCTGATGATCCCTGGGAGCTGCAGAACATTTGGGTACTGCCTTTATGCGAGTTCTACTTCATACTATAAGATCCCAACAATAGGTAATGTACAGGGTAGATGTAAAAATATCTCTTACTAGATTAGTTTGTAGTCATGCACCTTTCCCATCCTGTAAGTAGCACTGTTGAAATAATTGCAAATAGCACTGTATTCAGTCATTTCCACAAAGGATTATGGGTAAGATATATATATATGCGCTGGCAGGCTATGCAGTCAAGTGCATTGATTTATATAAATTTAACAAACAAAATATTTTTATGCTCTGAGAAAAGTCTCAAAAACTGAGAACTCCTAAAGATGAACGAGGTGTGTCAAAGCTTGACCTTGGCTGCATTCTCTTTTCACGAAACTATCAGATCATCATCCCAGAACAATAATGAAAATGACTTCTGCTCTAGATATTCAGATCTGATTGACGAAACCGCACGTGACTTAAACTCTTCTTTTCTGAAATAAAATAAAAAAATCTAGAGCTAATACCTCCCAACCTGGGAGGAATCCTGGATCTCTGGAATAAAAGATTTTCTGTTTTTTTTTTTCCCCTCTTCGGAATGTGAAAGATAAAGGCCTTATTAGGGCTCCCATTGTGTACTGCCTTCATGTTAATGTTTCTAAACACATGACAGTGTTTATCTCAGTTCCCTAATTCATCATTCTGTCTTTTTACTAGTGCAAGAGCTCAAAATGTTTGGTATTATCAGGGAGGTAGATTATTGCCATTTTTACTTTGAACTGCACTCTCTTATTTGATAGCACTTAAGAGATTATAAAAAAAAAAGCCTTTTATTACATGAGCATATTTAGTTTTTGTTTTTTTTGTATGTATGTATAATGTATGTATGTATAATTTTATTTATAAAGCGCCACAAATTTACGCAGCGCTGTACAATTCAACAACACAAGAACAATACAGACAAGGGAAAAGTGCAAAAAACAATACAAGTGTAGTATCACAAGGATAGTTCACATAAGTGCTAGGTTGAGGATGACACATGAGGTTGGAGGTACCTGCCCCATAGAGCTTACAGTCTAAATGAGAGCTTTGTGAATATTATTGTTTTTTATAAAGTGCAAATAAAAAGCACGGCAGTGTGATATAGCATGCTTATTTTATCATAAATACGGACCAGCTTTTAGGGAAAGTAAGATGCTGGTTGAGTTGAGCTCTGGAAGAATCTAGCTAGAAAAGTTAAAAATGATCCAAGCTGCTTTCCCATACATACCAGGCAATGCTGAGCTGAATCAAACTGCGTATTTTGGAGGCAAGAAAAGGGCCATTGCATAGTTTTTACTGTGGATACATGGACTTTGCTTCTGAGCACAAGCTCACAAACTACGCTCACATATAACATTTGGTGGGTTGCTGCATGTTGGATTTTGTACAACTGAAGGACGCACACATCTATTCTTTGCCATCAGCCTAGCATTAACTAGAAGAACTCTATTAGCCATACCTGATCCATGTTTCAATTGTGACTTTGTTTTTCTGTTATTTCCAGGCCAATCCTTAGCCTGTCTGTGCCTAGCGTTGTGAGTCATCGGACTTTCCCAAATCTGCTTCTTCACTCTAGAAAAGAAATACTCATAGGCTCCATCTAATGCCCACGTGTCTTTAAAAGAGCACGCCACTAAAGGAAGAGAGGTACTAGACAGTTTATTATGGTTGCTTTAAACTCACGCGGTGTAAAGTCTTGAAATACAAATTTGTAATGATCAAAATCATAGGCAGCTTGTGGGTGGATGAAAATGGAAAATAGTGTAACACGTCGGCTCTAGAGCCAGAACTCGTCTAAAGCTATACTCAACATCTTAAAGAGTGATGAAGGTGTTTTTTACTTCTAATACATTGAACGTTAGGATATCTGTAAATACTGGGCAAAAGAAAGTATTTCCACCATTCAGTGTCCAACTGGAGCATATTGGGCCCATCATAGAAGCTGATCCCCAGGGCCCCACCACCTATTTGCAAACTTGCAAGAATTGACTAAGCTCAGTTTATTTCTTGGAATCTCATCCAGTCCATTTGCTGCTACATAATGTGCAAGAGTTTGTTGGAGTAAATATTAGCAGTGGATAATCCCATAGGAGAAATGCAGAATATTCCTAGCCTGGTACAAATAACTATGTAGTCTAGGCCTTTAAATGACAGCGTTATAAAAATTATATCTTTTATGTCATTTTCTGAACAGAATAATTTTAGACATAGAGCTTATCCTAATTATACCCTGTTAAAATGCTCAGCGCCCTTCATGATTATACCCAGTTACAATGCTCAGAGCCCACCATGCTTATATCCAGATACAATGCTCAGTGCCCACCATGATTATACCCCAGATGCAATGCTCAGTGCCCACCAAGCTTATTCCTATGAGGTAGTGAGATTCATTGTTTTCAAGAGAAAAAAAAAGGTTTTGCTGCATTTAAAAAAAAAGAAAATAGGTTTTTATAAGAACCACTTCAGAATAAATGATCTGAAATGCTGGTTTGTCTTTAATCTCTTTTTATTTATTTTGACTTTTTTACTGTTTACTCAGAGAGTTCTGGTATTGTTGATGGAAAACAGATGTTAATAAAAATATGTATGCACAGAGCTAAAAAGAAATTCTTAAAATATGATGGATGCTGAATGTTAACCAATTACTAGGGTTTGGTTTTAGGGTCTGGGGAGATTTTGTTTTCCATAGGGAAATGGTCTTAGGCACTCGATTTACTCACAAATACAACTGACAAATGTTACAGTTTTGGAACACAGATCATACATTCCCATCTTCCCTATTTGGGGGAAAAGGTACAGTAACACATCACAAAAGAAGACAGTTAAGGTTACCCATCTTTAACAAGTCCCTACCTCTAAATTACAAGGTGAGATAACAATGACAAAAGCCTACCTGTAGGCTCCTTCCACCACTGGGTTGGGGAGAAAAGATTACGTTTTCTCCCAGAACAAACCTTGTACAGCGATAACTACGTGACTAGGGTTCCACCAGATATGAACACTCCAATCCATGGATCTCAAGGGAAGGCCAGACATGGTCACCCCTTATACTGACTGTAACATGGAATAACCATGCATCTACAGCAGGGTGAAGCATGGGTACATAAAAGGTACAAAATGGTAAGCATATCTATATTTTATTAAGGTAATTAATTCATCCCTGTGTAATAAACACTTTACTAGGCTAGCTGCACCTCAGAGTATGGATCACCTGCCTGCAGATAGTTTATACTGGTGTTCAGTGTCGGTACGAGCAAAAATATAGAAACTTTAAGAAGAGTAAGCAAGAATCCATTTTCTTCTTCTTGCACTGTGAGTTGACATTGAATCTGACAATTCTGCAATGATATGAATGTACATAGATGTTCTGACACACATAAATGTGGAACTGGAAGTAGGGGATCAATGGGTGATTGCCTAGAATTCTGGGATAGCCAAAGAAAATTTGCTGGTGATTGTGCAGTGCTGCTTGACAGAGAGGATGGTCGACCATGGGTTCTCCATATTGTCCTTCACCAGTATGGCTAAGAATAAAAATCTGTCATTTCATTATGGAACAACAAAATATCCCACTAACAGTATAGGGACCTCAGTCCAGCTGACCCAGGACCTACTACACATCAATATCTTATGCCCTGTCTGGACTGGTATCATTCTAGATTGCCCCTATGGTACAGGTCCATCTTTCTGAACTTCCCATGAACTATGTGCTCCGCTGGGCAGCATGCTTTTATATTGTCTGTAGCAGGAGAAATAGTTTCAATAGGTTCCACTTACCTAGAATGCATTTATGTATTCTATTTTTTTACCATTTGTAAGTAGTTCTTCTATAGCACTAGCAAAATGCGAGGGGGGGGGGGCCACTTGCCTAAATCAACTAGTGGAATGTGTATGGGCAATGGTACATAAAATGGGCAAAGAGCCACTATATTCAGGAGCACAAGGATATCTATGTTGTAGTGGGATTAAGCCACAGATCCAGAGGTTCCTGCAGCAGCTGGACAATAGTCTAGAGAAAGCATGCAGTGAACTATCCCATCATGGTCTTGTATTACCAAATGAACATTTCAGTGGCCTGACATCATGGCAAAAGGCTTCTTAAATTTTCCTGTGTTGGTTTACAGTTATGTTTCCCAAAGTTCCTGGCTTATCTAAATGTTCTTTGCTGGTTGTTAATCAATTGGAAGGTAATTTGTATTAATGTTAGAAATACTGGCCGCTTTTCTGGGGATGATGCACCTTCTTCAGTCTTCTTTATTCTCTGCCTATGGGTTACTCTGCCCCTACAATGTGGTAGTTAGCCTTCTTCAGGCAGCTTGGCATTGTTGGGGAGATAATGGTGAAGATTTTGCACTAGTTCCTATCTCCTCAATGCTACTGCAAGATAGCAGCTTACACGACCTGTGTGAAAATCCCATTACCGCCCAATGAGGCACCAGGGATGCTCTTGCCACTATATGTCATTTAGACTGTAAGCTCTACGGGGCAGGGACCTCCAACCTCATGTGTCATCCATAACCTAGCACTTATGTGAACTTTTCCCATGTCTGTATTGTTCTTGTGTTGTTAAATTGTACAGCGCTGCATAAATTTGTGGTGTTTTATAAATAAAATCATACATACATGTTGCTAGAACGTATCTACAAGGAGCACATAACTAACTATCTAATTCTACCTATTTTTAGGAGTTAGAGCCCAACCATTGACTCAGACTCAGACTCATTGTTGTCTAATACACCATCCTGTTTCTTCCAATCCATAAGATTGTATGAAAACTAAATCACCAAAATGCATTATCTTTTAATAGCTTTTTAAGTGGACATTAAAAATCAGAGACATAGATTTTCTGAACTGGGTTCCTGATATGCTCTTTAAAGGACTAAGCATTAGTAAATGAAAGCTAAAGGCCACCACATAATTCAAGGTAATGCGGCACTCTCCTCCCTCTTAAATAGGGTGTAACATTCATAAACAAGTGCAAAACAAAAATCCATGGTTGTTATGGCAGACACCACCAGAACAAGATTATAATTAGGGAAAAATAGGGCCGCACTCCATTTATTTCAAATCATCACAAGTGAAACAAAGATCCAGTGTTTCAGGGGTCGAACCTCGCTTCGTCAGGAAAGGTCACCACATCCTATTAGAATCAGCAGTGGACACAGCACCGGGACAATATGCAAGATTCATTTTTAGGCCTCCCCATTCAACATAGCTGCTTTTACTTGGACCCTATGACCTTTAGGGTGGGGAATTCCTTTGCAGCTCCACATGCAGGATGTCCAACCCCGTTACTAACATCTCTGTAGTACTGTAGGAATCCATTACAGTCAGAATGTATTTAGAAAATTGTATTCAGAAAAATGCAGAACCTCTGGACTCAAGACCGTACAAATCCAGATTATACGACCACAGTGTGATTTATCTGTCTAGGAGAACTATACCATCAACGAGATGTTTACAATGCCCTCTTTTTTTCACCGGCTACAGCTAATAGTGGGATTTTTGACGGCCGCTGATATACTAAAGGTAAAAAAGCTCATTTCTAGTTCTCAGAATCGCTCAAAGGATTGTTCTATGGCAAGTCCAATGACTACAGAGGAGACATCATTATGGAAGATTTTCATAAAATCCCATTACTTCTACATAAATTTTAATGTCAAGAGGCTGAAGACAGACAACAGAAGCAGAATATGTCCGGGATACAATTTTTTGGCCGGGATTATCAAATTATGTTCATGACACATATCCTTTAACAGCTGAAATAAGCCAGATAATGTTACCCATAGGTTTCATTCTGGATTTGATTGCTGCAGATTGACGGGATATTTTATTTTTCCACATCTGAAAAATCCGAGGGGGATCAAGCTACATTTTTTTTTGGCGTCGTATGTAACCCGCCTGATATTGTCATTGTTTTGACAATATTCTCCTGTGATATTTTATTCGCTAATTCTTTCGAGTTGTAAATCATGGGACTAAACAACCTTTATGAAATGGGAGTTCAAGATTTTCATTTCTCACGGCAAAATAACCAGGGGTTTACATTGCTCCATCTTTTAGGCCCCATTTACCATCTTTGGTGAAGGCCAGGGCACAAAGTTTTCCCTAAACTGGTTTCCTGGCAGATGTAGCTGTTGTAATACATGGATTTTATACTGTGTTTGACCAACTTTGCATTAGATGAATTGGATTTGATGGAATACATTCTTAGGCTCACTAATAAAAAAGCTGCTAAACAAATAACCAATAATACAAGTACTGTATGCTACAGAGTGACAATGGGAAAACTTTATTACACCCATCCACATCGCATTTCCATCTATTGTTAAGTATCATTACTCAATGGAAAGCATTGTTGCCTTGAAGTGCTGAGGATGGAGTTCAGTTACAATAAGGGTATTGTTACATGTGCTGTAATGAAATGTGCATATACACCTGTTTTGGATCACTCATTCTGTATGTGCCGCTCACCTTACCCTCTACCTGGGCAGTACATCTGTATAATCCATTCTGATTGGACAATGGCAACCAGCACCTTTTAACTTCAAGGTTGGCAAGAACCAGAAATGATAAAACTTTGTAACAAAAATAAGAAAGAATTGAGTTTTATATCTATAATTTTTTTTTAAATAAAAACCAAACACATTTTCCCAGCGTATCCCTATAAGCCCACTTATGATATAACTGCTCAGTATCAAAGAAATTAAGATTGTGTAGAAGACATCCCATTATCAAAACTGTATACGGAAAAAATTTATGATGTTAAAGTCTTTAGGCTCACAGTATATTTATTTTACAAGAGATCTCAGGTTACCGTATTCCCTCGTTCTACCATGCAGTTCCAACGTAACTATTAACCAATAAAGAAACATACTTCATTTTCTTGATAGGCGCAAAAAAAGATATGAGGATTCTTCAGGGTTTCCAGACTATTTTGAAAGCTGAATAATCAGGCAAAAAAATTGCTTTTATCATTTTTTTTTTCATGCGCACATTTTTATTTTATTTCACTAGCTAAAGGGAAAGATAACTTTGTTTTGAGATTATTTATAAAAAAAATAACAACAATCTGACCGATACACACCATATGGACGGGAATTAGAGTGTCAGCTCTGTGTCCTGTTAATTTGGATTGTCATGAACTAAGAGGTCATTTTGCTTAAAAAATAGTAATTCCACATTTACATGCAAAGAGCCATATTTGACTATAGTTTTGCTTTACCCCCCACTTTCCCTTTGGGATGCCTGTGCCTATAGGCAGCTCAGATGGAAGGGTACCTAGTCAGGGATGCAGGCAGAGGGGATCAGGGAGATAAATTCTAAAAAAAACCTAAGAAGTATTTTTAAAATTCAAATGTTCAACAGGGGCAATCATTAAGGTCTAGTAACGAACAGCAACCAATCTAAACTTGTCTTACATAATTTTAGCTCCCATGAACCAGTAGATGCAAACAGCTGATTGGGTGCTGTGGGTTAGTAGACCTCTCTGAGTAACAAAGGTACTCATAGCAAGCTCTAGTGCTGATACTCATGTTCTTGTTCTATACATGACATCTTAATTGCTGGAGGAGACTCCTCTGGTTCAGATATAATGAGCTATAAACTCACTTCATCCGCATTGATAAGAATTCAGAATATACGCAATTCAGAATACATGCAAACGTACCCATAAGCAAGCGCAGCTCCTTTATAACATACATGTGACACTTGGCGTGCAGACTTAACTGGTTACATCACAGCCGTGCATCACCACATGATGTGTGATGCGGTGACATCACTGCTAGGCATCATGACATCATGTATGACCTAACGACACAGCAGATTCCCCTCTACAAAATTGTGTCCACACTTATGAAAATGCCATTGTTCATTCATTAAAGGAAAACTAAAGTGATAAATAAGAATAAAATATATAGACAAGCGTTATGAATATATCACAATTAACAAATGAGCAAACGCTAATTCATAAGTTTACTTAACAAGGTCCTTTTCCATGTGATGTAATAGCTGAAAAGAAGCCTATCCCGGTGCACAAAGTACATGTGATCTATGACAATGTAAACACTTGAGTTTTATTAGTAGAGCTATATCCAATCAGGGAAAACAGTGTTAAAGATCCAACCAAATTAACTTTTAATGCTGCCAGAATTTCAACAGTGACATTGCAGGTCCGGATTTGCTTCCATCATTTATTCAAAATGGCTGCCATGAGTGAGCTGTGTAAACTTCCTACAGAGCTAATATGGATTATTTAATACATTGATTTAGGAAGCAGGTAAATGAGTGACTTTATTATGTATTTGGGTCGGATTAGCTTTTACTCTTCTTTAATTCATTCAATATCACCTTGTTTTCTTGATGACTGGCTCACTGATATCGCACCACTGACAAAGTTTAACTTATTGATTGTTCGAGTTGCTGAATGCACAACCTGCTCCCTGCAATCCTAAACCATCTCTTAATCATGATAAGCGTGAAAAGAGTCATTTGTGGGAATACATATACTCAGGAGAACATAAGATATGTCACAGGTGCAAAGTCAACAGGAACTCGTAACAATAGTCAAGAGCGAAGGGATTATAGGTAATGACATACAAACAGTAGGATTGTGGGTAATAGGCAGGAAACCTCTCTAAATCATGAGTGCAAGAAATAAGCAGGCGTTTATAAAATACAAAAAGATATACCACCTTGTGCGCCATTGACCAAAACTTCATATACAGCACTAGAGGATCCATTATAAGTTATAGTAATAATTTTGCAACACACAGAATTTGATCTGGCACAGTACAGTTGTGGAATGACCTCAGTTGCACATGATAGTACAGGACTGAAATATATAGCAGTCAGTAAACAGTATTGGCTCGGTAGTAAGCTGTCCTACATTCACATGGGACAATAATAATGTTAATAATTAGCAGTGGTTATCGCTTAATGACGATCATACAGTGCAAAACAATCACTGTGCTTCTGGCAAAAAATATCAATCCATGCTGGGTGCTCAATAGCAGTTAAAGGACAAGTAAAACCTGAAAAAGGAAAAACCCCATTTCGATTGGCATGGCAGTTAATACACAGCACTGGAAAAAATGAATTGTAGTATTTTTAGTTTGTTTTTTTTTTTGTTCCTTGTGATTGAAGCTATTTTTTATCTGTTAAGAAAACAAATCCCGCCTAGTCTTATTTTTTCCTATGAAACTTTAGATGATACATATTTATGGAGTGCCCCATAGAACCCTATTTAAGTATTAATGACTAAATTAACGTTTAATAGAACTCAGCAAGATAAATCTAAGAAAGTAAGAGAATGAATAGTAGACAGTTTGGAATGACTAATATAGTGAGAGAATGACCCTATTAACTAGGGTTTAGACTTCCTAAACTGTTATTTAACTTCAGTCAAGTGTTTTTCCCGAATTGCGTATCATTGCAGCTGATAGCACTGTTAAAACAGAAACGACATCTGGCAAACTATATAAGGATTAGCGACTAGACTATTTGCTAACCAGAGATAATTGGCACTTGGAAACAATAATCGTCATGTTGAATGGCAAAATCCTGAATGGCTGAATTCAAATTTTGGAACAACTATAATTTGGGTAGACAGACTACAAGGAAACAGGCTGCCATATTGAATTCATTTACAGTTCCAGAATCGTTCATCCAAGAGACTTCTTTATTTGATACTCCCCTACTGTAATCTCTCTTTCACTTTCATCTTAAGGCTGTAAGTCTGGCCCTATCAATCCTGCAGGGTATGCTTGCTTGATTCTGATTATACTTGGATAATTCAGCTCAGAAAATGCACTTTATATGTTTTTGCTCAGAGGGAAAGAGTGTGGGCCTTATTGACTAAAGAATGAATTCACTTGAAGAATTCACCTTGCTACAATTCGAGTTGCATCGCCGAAATAGTTGTGAATTCACCTCTCCTCGTTGATGAAGATGTAAATAGATTTGTCATACAGGTGAACTGCTACAGACGCAGTCGCATGCGTAGTGTGGCGAAGTCAGTCGAATAGAAGTAGGATACGAAGTCATGTGGAATGATGTGAATTCCCCCAGTGAATTGTAGTGATGTCATCCTTACTATAACCCACTAACTGTATATAAGTGAATATTACATCCCTTTCTATGTCTCCCTGTCCCTAGTTCATCCTCACAATGTGCCACTAACTGTATATAAGTGAATA
>JAKJJM010030908.1:0-18460 GCA_021901965.1 Pipa carvalhoi
TATATATATATATATATATATATATATATATATATATATATATTTATTTATTGATTTATTTATTTATGTATTTATAGACCAGTGTCCCAGCACACTGTTGCAGCACTTATTACCCTTCTGTCTGTGTATGTAGTCCTCCTACCACTTAGATTGTAAGTTCTGCGGGGCAGGGACCTCCAAGCTCCTGTGTCAATCACAACCCGACACTTAAAGTGTTTTTATGCTTGTAATCTACTTGCTTGTATTATGTAATGCACTTTTCCCATGTCTGTATTATATTTGTATTGCTGAATTGTACAGCACTGCATAAATCTGTGGCGCTTTATAAATAAAATGATCTGAAATCAGAAAATACAGGGGAAACATTATGTCCTTGATTTGTCATGTGTTTTTGTATTTTTCCTTATCAATCCAAGAGCAGCACGATACACTATTCACGTGGAGGACACTTTGTAATATACTGTGGCAAATACAGTCATACTGATTGTGTTTTCCCCCTCCGAGTCTTCCAGTATAAGAATATATCACTTAAATGTACTTATGGGAGAAGTAATACAAGACTATGCTGCTAACACAGCTTTCCTTTGAATGCATAGACCAAAACTAGTGCTGCTGTCAATCAAAACCAATCAGGGGAGCTTTTTTAAGGATTATATACCCTTGAGCCTTCTTGTCACTGACACTGCTTGCTCATTACAGTAATCAAATGTCATACCAGCCTGCCCCCCTGAAACAAATTTCCCATAGGCACTGACATATTGATAGCGGTTGCTTAACAGCTGCTCAAATATAAACAGTCACTATTTTTTGTTTGATTAAAGATTTGTGTAGTGGTGTGAATCTGTAGCATTGCATACTAACAGTTAAACCACTGCTTGCTCTAACGAGTTCACAAATATTAGATGTTCTTACAAGCCACTAGCAAAGTGTCCATCCTGCATCAGGGATTCTCCAGTCTCCTCGAGATTAAATACACGTTTCTCCAAAGTGGCAAGCAATTTCCCAAACTGGTCATGCCTGTGCAAAAGACTCTGAACAGTGTCCAGCTGATCCTAGCAAACATAAATAAATAAAAAAATATGATCAATATTACATTTGTTATGCTATTGTCTTTATGCTTTAGACCCCTATTTTAATTTTACCTTCATTTAGAGTATTATCTAGGTTCCAAGGTACTGAGATTAAATTAGATTTATTGCAGTGACTCTACTGCCTAGTATTTCACACTCAGTGCATCCAAAGGTTCCTTACCACAATGACGTGTTATGTTGATAGATACAATGCCGGACTGGCAACTTGAGTATAAGATATACATCAAACAAAGTCAGCTGCTCACCTTGTATTTTAGGGAAACTTTCCCATTTTTATTGCAGAACCTCAACAGCACAAAGTTTCAAAGTGGCATAACTCCTCCCTTCATCAGGAAAAGTATTTTTTGAGTATAAAAGGTCGTCCCTTTTTTGTCTGATATTAATATAACCTCATAATAGTATTAAAGTCATAGACTCAAGTATTAAAAGTATGTATATGTATATATATATATATATATATATATATATATATATATGTATATATGTATATATATATATAGTTAGAGTAATAAAATGTACTAGTAACCATCTGGGCAAAACCCAGCCAAGAATTATAAGGATATACCTTTGTACACATTTAAACATTTATCCTTATTAACTTTAATTAGAACAATAGACAAAGAAATGACCTCCCTTCTGTCTGTGATATTATACTGTACACCAAAAGGTCTGCAACTTTATTTACTCCTAAACCAGACGCTGTACCCAAAAATTTGCATGCTTACCCCAAGATCATTCACCCTCAGATATGCTTCATGGCTAGAGAGAGCTGCATTGATGCTATCAGCTTCTTTATTAAATTGCTGCAGCTGTAAGCCTTGCAGTAGTTTGTTATTCCTTTCCAGCCAGAGGTCACCAAGGGCATTGTACTCCTGGGAAAGGTTAATTAGGGCTTCCCGTACATCAGGTGTGTTGTTGGAGTCATATTGTAATGCTGCTTGGCCCATTTGCAGGAGTTCAATGATTCTGTTTTGAGAAAGGAGACCTACATTTTAACTGACCTTGTCTTAATAGGAACAGTGAGTTTGTTAACTGGTCTGAGTTAAATCAACATTTCCATATACTACACCAATCTGCTCAAACTACAAACAATCTAATGTGTATATGAGTATACCACAGCCAATATTTAAAATAGCCATTGCAAGAGACAGGACAACCTATTTGTTTACAGATGGAATAGGAAGAATCAGCAACATGCAGGCTGTCTGGAGAGAACAGCTGCTGTGACTATCAATATTAGGCAACCTACTCCAGTTTGGTACTCCTGATCTAAATCATTGGGCGGTATTTATTAAGCTCGAAAAGACTCGATTGCCATGTCCCGATTTCCATATTATGGAAATCGGTATTTTTCGATTTCCATAATCTGGAAATCAGGTATTTGTACCAATCCGTAGCCATAAGTTATAATGGCTATGGATTTTTTCGGTATAAATATCCGATTTCCAGATTATGGAAATCGAAAAATACAGATTTCCATAATGTGGAAAACGGGATTCTCGTGGGAGTATAACCTCCCGTGAGAAAGTTGGAAAGACTTGTAGCAGTCTTTCCGACTTTCTTAAATACCGCCCAGAATGTACTGAATGTCATAATGAAAGCTTTCAATTAGAGCAGCCCAGGTTAAATTCACCCTATTGGACTTAAGCAATGTTATTATGTAGTAACATTCATAATGTAAGATATGCTGATATTGTCTTCTGAAAAGATAATGCATCAAATTATCTACATATTATATACATATCTACCATTTGTTTCTTACCTTTCTTTCTCACCCTGGATCTCTTTCAGCAGGTACTGGTGATCCCTAAGCAGCTGCTCAGCAGATGCTACATCAGTGCCAGTTTCCTCACTAGTCAGTTTCTCTTTCATGTCCTGCACCCAAAGCAATTGCCTTCGGCTGTCTTGCAAGAAATTTCTCTGGTCTTTGGTTTTCTGCAAGTTACTTCTCTTTTCTTCAGCTTGCTTTTTCAGCTGGGCGAGGAGATTCTCCATTTCCTTCACTTGTTTTCTTATTGCTTCACTTTCTTGAGGGTTTGTGTGCCTGATGCTAAATGAATGTTTTAAAAGAACCAAACTTAATTATCGAGTCCCACCAAAAAATCAGTAGCATTCATATGTTTGCACTGATTAAATACTTTAATGATTACATTCTACTTTTCAGTTGGTGCCAGTGTGTATGGTCCCATATGACTGTTGACGCAGTAAGGAAATTTTCTTAATGTAGATAAAATATGACACAATGTAAGAAAGACTGCATACACACTTGTAAGAACTTCTAATCTGTTTCTGGAGGTTATAAACCTAAAAATGCATTCCTCCTCACATTGCAGAGATAAAAGTCAGGGACGTCATTTTACAATGGTTATTTCCAGGGCAACCCACCCCAGAAAATCAAAAAAGTGTTGTAAATGTTACAGAATCTCATTAGGATAGACTATATACATGACCCAGTCAATTTGGGGAATATCCCGAAATCAGCTTGTTGCTCTTAAGAAGTTACAACATTAATGATTCATTATAACTGTAGTCTTCCGAATTCTGCAATAAATAACTGAATGTGTGAAGGTCAGAGAAGAATCATCTTCACATGGCTCACTTTCAGTAACAGACTATTGGAATTCTGTGACTCCGGTCAGTGTGGGAAGGAGACAAAATAAAAGTACAGTTAACTATAATGGTTTCAGTAGTGGTGGTCACATTGGGGCCCAGGTACCTTAGGGGGCCCAAATTTGTGACGCAATTGTATGTTACAACTCCAAAACTGCTCCTTTTCATAGCAAACAATCTAAAGCATATCACCAAACAGCAGAAATATAGTAAAGGAGGCTATTGTGAGTAATCAAGGCAATAGGGAGGTGGATATAAGGATAAGCAACATTTTAACAATGAGGTATGAGAATGGCAGCCAAGGTTTATGGGGAAATAAAAACAGCACTTGGTGACTTCCCCAGATCCATGCTGTGCTTATGTGTGATCTCTTGTGATCTAGGGATTATTTTTCTAAAAGTAACACTTACGATTCCTCCACATTTTTGAGGTAAGCAATTTTCCTCTCCAGTACTTGGATATCTCTCTCAAGCCCTTTCATTTTTCGTTCCTCCGTATCCAGATTTCCATTTACATTGCTTGGATCTGAACTCTCCAGCTCCTTTAGCTTTTCCTGAATAAGAGTCTCTGTGTTTTGACAGTTCTGGAGAAAAGTCTTTACATCAGCTAAACCAATCAGCTCAGAACCCTTCTGTTCCTTTAGATCTTCTAAATGATTCCAGCTAAAGGAAACAAGATTATCTCATTAAAACATAACTAAAATGTCAGCATTATTCAATGCAAGGAGCACTATGTTACAACAAATGAATTATCAGGAAATAAACGTATTACATTCACTCAATAATTTTTAAAATCTTTATACAGCATTGCTCAGTAGCTTCCATTTAAGATTCTATGATTAACTATCTTGACTAGACTGTTCAGTGTACCTGAAGCTGATTGAATAGAAATTCTGGCCAATAAGATATAAGCAAGTTGTCTCTGCAGAGAGAAGGATGCTAAAGATGCAGGTGCCAAATGTCATCTATTTAAAGAGAGATTCCAGCATAAATTAATTTTTAATACAGTTAGCATTAGCATTGCCCAGTGAGGAGTTAAAAATGAGTTAGAGGATCCCAGGGGTTTGAAGTGGACATTTTCATTCGAGATAGGGATTTCGGCAAGGGAAGTAAGAATCACCCTGGAACCCTACAGACAAGATGCATCTTTGACAGTTCTCAGAGCCCTATCAATTCTATTTGTTTTTGTTGAACAATTAGTGAGTATTCTTTTTCCTACAGATAATTGCCCATATTGTGTACCTATGCCCTGATATTGTGCTAACCTGAATGGGTTGCGATAATGTGTTCTCCTCTTTTAATATGACCACAATGGTTTGTGGGACCCATAGACAAAATTGTGTCCCTTAGGCAAAGTTCTATTTTACACTACTATGCTTATTTTTCTGAAATAAAATCATGGTAGATCATTTTCTTTCCATGTTTGCATTCACCGTCTAGACAGCTGTGCCTTAAGAAGCAAACAAGGTATGAGCATGCAATTGCATTCCTATTTATGGAAGCTAAAGTTTATAATCAGCAATGCAAGCTTTATAAGTAAAGACACTGTATTATGAAGTTTTGCTTCCTGAGTTTATAAGAGAAAAATTAGGTTGACATATACTTAAATTTATTTAATAAGAGTGGTAATTCTTTCCTCCTTAAAGTCCTAGAATATTGATTCCATAAAGGAAGACTTTCCAAAACTTCAGGCTTTTAACTAGGGATTTCAACCAACTGAAAACAGTATCTTATGACATTGCACCATAACAGATCATAAGAGTACCTATTACTGATAGCTTTCTGATGGTCCTTAATTTCATTCTTTTTTGTGGGAGCAATTTTAACCAATTCATCAGCTTGGCAATTGATTTCATCAAGGCGTGCCTTCCCAGCTGCAAGGTCAGTCAGGAAGTTCTAGAAAAAACATTAGCATAGTTACAGTTATTTAGATATAATGCTAAAATGGATACTTTATTTTATTGAAAATTTTAATACCTCATATTTTTGCTGCATGACCTCTACATTATCAGGATTAGGTTGAAATGTCTGAAAAAGTTTTTCCTTATCATCCATCCAAGACTGGAACTCTCCGCACGAGCTGTAGAACTGATAGAGACGAACCATTTCTTCCAAGGCTTTTCTTCTTTTCTGAGAAGTAGAAAAAAAATTTCAGTCAGCAAAACAGACAGAGCCCTTTGTTTTCCAATGTATTAATTCAAAATTGACAACACTCAGTCACAATTCCTTGTTGTTCTTCAACGATAGATAGAAAACTGCAGGTCATGGTCAACCTTTCAACTGGTCTAAAATATAAAATGGTTCTTCTTTTTAGTTAACTTTCTTGTTGAAATGCTTTACAATTTAAAAACAGTATTTCATATCTTTTCAACGCCAACCTTAAATTTATTATACTGCCCATAGGCTTGAAAACAAATTAGTAGCCAGAAGACATGCTCTTAAACCCAGCGCTGTTCTAGCAGAGGTGTGCTGATTATTGTGTTAAGAAAATTAATTCCTGTAATAACTTAGGTTTATTAATATGAACGCACTAAACCTTATGACTTTTTTGCAAGATCCCAAACCTTTCAAATCCTAAGACTTTGGCATAATCAAATCTGAACCCTGTATGAGAATCCCTGAAGTAGTCAATGTGATGATCTCAGCTTTTTTAAAGTTAGGATCAATTGCTGTGGATTTTTTTAAATGCAGATGTGGATTTATTCTTGCTCAGTTTCTAACAAAATTTTCTGCATTCAGAAGAATACAATAATGATGGATTTGTCCTTATATACTGTATTTACAGTGTTATATATCATTAGATTAATGTACTTCACCTTAGCCAGGGTTTGAAGGTTTTCATAGGAAGATTCTATTTCCTTCTGACTAGCAGCAATGTTGTCTGGGTCCATGTGTAGTTCGTGCCTTGCATCTTCACTCTGCATGTTATTCTGAGGAATGTAGCCTCTTTTAAATGGTCTGTTCTGTTCTTGGGTCATTATTACAATCACTGGCTTCTTTTTCTGCTGCTGTAGAGATGATAAATCACTGAGCCAACAAATATACTGCAAACGGTCAAATACCATATTGTAAGGAGTACACTGGCAAAGTCCACTTTTATTAACTATGTTACTTTCTATTCAGAATATATTTCTGTTTATCAGCTGGAAGTCTGATAGAGTAAGGTATACAGGCCATATCACTGATACTTTGACATATGCAGTTATCTGCAAGCATAAAGGACCAATAACACAGAGGAAAGAAAATTGCTATGGGGATTCGTATGGCAATTTTTCACGTGCAGTAAAATGTCACCTTGGAGGCTAAATTCCTCAAATTTGCATTGCCTTGTGTCTCTGCCAGATTGTGTGTTCTAGGGGACTATATGTATCATTAAAATTTTCAAATGAAATAAAAGGACAAGAAAGAAGTTTGTTTACTTAACCAATAAAGAATGGCAGCAACCAAAAGAAAAAAAAAACCCTCAAAATAACACAAATCAGCAGATGATATTTATATAACTGCCATTTTATTTCCAATGGGAATTTTTTTTCTTTTTCGGTTATTACTGGTCCTTTAAACAGGAGGCAATGCCTTGGCTGTCAGGCTGATAAACAGCACCTCCCAGGACATGCAGAATGGACCTATTTAGCAAAGCACAGGCTTGGCTACTATTTTACATGCCAGCTGGCCTGAGACTTCAACTCACCTTTAAATCTACAAAAATGAAAAATTTCGCCACTTATCAGTAAAGTTTTTATTAATCCAGTGTTATTGCTCTGCATTGCACTTTTCAATTTATAGTGGATAAATGGAACTGGAATGTGTTATATGAGAAGTGCTTCTCAAAAGAAGATAATGGAAACAATAAATCTTCCCCATTTAATGCATTGTTTATTCAATTTTTGATGCTCCACCCTTCATTTACCTCAAGAAATAAAGGTCTATTGTGCTGTATCTCAAGAAAAAATTGCCATGACTAAAATCAGCTGTACTTTAGTCATAAAGCAAAACAGGTCTCCTGTAACGGTAAGAACTACCATATAACCTTATTACCAACTACCAATTACTAGAACCTTATCAGAATTATAGTAAATCATTTTTTTAAAGCTATCATACTTTAATAAGCAGTAATAAAGACTTTAAAGAACAAATAAAAAAAGTGGTGATAAATAATATCAACAGAAATTTAGCAGTACTAAAGCATGACACAGAAGAAGAATAGTGTCCTTGAGTAATGAGAGAGAGTGGAAAATGAAACATACAATAAGAGGTGCCTTGCTAGTCACTGACTGGGCCTGGTCCGCCAGGCGCCTCACTTCCATTCCATAAGCATCGACCTCTTTCTCAAGGCGCAGGTGACGCTGTAGAATTGCTTCAGAGCTGGACTCATCCTTGCCATAGTCCTCACTGGTAAGAAGGGGTAAGCGTTCTCTCAGCCATGAATCAGCTTCATTGACATCAGCAAAGTACTGGAGAAGTAAAATTTAATAATAAATGTACTGTTACATAGGTTAATATTAAAATAGCAAACTGAAATCAGTACTTTTGTTCCACGGATCCTATGCAATGACTGGTCCAGGATGCAACTCTGATGTCATTTTTTGTTTGCTAACCAGGCAATGCACATGAATCAGGGTGAGTTCATTTTTTATATACATGACTAAATACTTATGGAGCATGTTTTACTGAAAAATCTGGAATAAAGAAGATATTTTTACCTGTTGAAATAAATAGTGTTTATTTTATGTCTGAGATTCATCAGTAAATGTCACTCCGGGTTCAATGTTCTAAAACATTTTGATGTAAGGATGCTAGGGGTGTATGTACATTCCTGCTAAGCAAACCATAGTGTTTCCAATCTGTTTCCAATATATGGATACACAGGGCACTTCAGGTATAACAAGTGCATGGGCAGTGTACAAAAAGCTCATTGTACTGTAAATGACACTCTACAGCACAAGTCCAAAAGATCACATAACACACTGAAGAGCATGTTGGGTAGCATCATTGTTCAACTCGCAGGTAGCAAAAGCTGCATTGTTTATTGCAGCATGTCAGGCAATGGAATCATAGAGCTTCATAAATGCCAGTGCAGATACAGCAATTCTTTCAGGATCCAGAGCATTTATGTATTGCCTCATGCCCCTCTCCAATTCAGTGCTTTGTACTGCTGCACTAATATCTTACAAACACTGGAATCAAAACATAGGTTTCGCTGCATTACTTATAACAAGCCCATTCTCTTCTGCATGTCTGAGAAATAACTGGATTTGTTTCGGCAGTTTCCTGATGAATCTTCTTTATTAAAGGACATGAAACATGTTGAGATATGAATCATTTTGGAACACCAATCTTTCAATCCTGATCACAACTCCCCTCCAGTAATCTAGAATCTCAATTTGATTAGCGCAATAACGACAGTAGTCAAAGCATGGCATAGACTGACTTATAATCACTGGCGGACCAAGAGTGGTCGCAGCAGTAGTGGTGGTGACCAGGCCCTATTCTCCAGGGGGCCCAGCCGCCACTGCTGCAACTCCAGGAGAGGGATCCCGGTGCAGATCGAGCACTGGGGCCCGCCTCACTGAAGTTCCACCCCTGCATATAATTTAATTATATTTCATGCAAAAGCATTAGGAATGTGATTAAATCTAAAATGTTTTTTCTTAGGATTATTATTATTATTTCTCTTTTAAAAGAAAAAGCATTCTGAACTCTCTCAGCAAGGTAAAATGCCTATAATGTTATTTAGATGTTTTTGGCTGTGTATATATTCTAGCTTGCTTAATGTGGCCAAGTGGTCATGACACAAGCCAATACCTCATGTTAAAGTAGGCAGCTTTGAAATGAAAAGAATGCAGTTTAGCAGAAACTAAATAGATTGGGTTTCAGCTGCCTGAAACTGACACAGCATTCATTTCACTGGGAATTGGATCAAAACCATGATTACAGTGTTAAAGGGACACCAAGCCTCTAATACAATAAGGTTTATAATATATGTATGTGAACAATAAATTTACCTTTGATATTGGTAAGCTCACAGTTACAATGCAAAGTTATTTTATTTATAATGCACTTATACATTCCTTTTGTTATCTCACTTCCATTGTACACCTGTTGATCTGGCCCTTTTGACATCCTGCAGGGTTGTTTTCTTGAATCTGATTGGATTTTGCATTTTGTCTGTTCAGTCAGTTGCAGATACACTGAACATTCTAATTACCACAGTTGATGATAAACTGTGAAATGGTTAGTTAGGAAAGTGTTACAGTGATGACTTTTTAAAAAAGGTTTTTATGTAGGCAACATTTTCGAACTATTTTAGGTACACATAACACAGCATAAACATGTATTTTATCCCTAATAATTTAGAGGGTTTGGTGAAATGAGAAACTAAAATGGCAATATATTGTCGCTAAAGGCACAAAGGACTTGATACAAGGTACTATTACTCCGGCAGTAAAACTATGGAGTGCAATTTTGGGAAGTCCTCTCATTCTGCTTAGTATTGTGCTGCTGTTGCCCCCAAGTAAAGAATCCCAGAGACCATGCATTTCGTACCTGTTTGATGAGTGCTGCTACCTCCAAGCGAAGTTTGCAGTTCTTCACCTCTTCTTGTAAATGTTGCCATTGTGTCTGGATGTTGTCCATTCTTTTTTGGATTTGCTCTTCTTCAGCATGGTTCTTCTGGCACAGCTCCTTACCGTTCCTCACAACTTTAGCCAAAAGTGGCTGGTGGGAATAAATATCTGCTTCCAAAGCCTGGTAGATTTAAATAATACATAATATAATGTAAATGTCTATTGTGTGCCTGTCATAGGGTAAATGTTTCTGGTGTTTATAGTCCTTTATGTAATTTATATCCTACAATTTCCTTTGTCTTCTAGGAATTCCCCTACACTGCCTATTTATTGTGGATAAATGATGATAACCTTAACACAAAACTTTAAAAGCTTATTACTGAGTTTAATTAACAAAATTGTTCCTCTTTTTACTTCTTTACCTTGTGTTTTTGGATAGATGCAGTTATATGGCTGATGTCTCTTTGTGGGCTAGCCAAACCCAACATTTGCCATTTCTCATGGATCCAGTGCTCTTCCTCTCCACAGTCCCGAAAAAATTCATACAGTTTTAAAGTATCTTCAAGATGAGATCGTCTAAAGATAAAATAACATGCTATCATTTCTACCCGTGTTACAGAACTTTCTCCTGTGAGAGGATTTGTAAAACATACACTATTGAGAGACATCAGTTATTGAATTTAGGGATACCTGGAAATATTAATCTAAGAAAAACCATTCAGACTTTTGCACTACTGTACACTAGGCTGAGGGTATTATACACACATATAAAATTAATGTAGTTTGGTTAATATCCAGATGTTTGACTACCAGAACCAAAGCATAGAAGATGCAAATATTCAAAGAAACCTTTCAGAGTATTGACTTAAGCAAAGTAAGGATTGGGAATGAAATGGTAACGCTTTCTAACTATGGACCAGTGGTAATGTTTTAGCTTTTCAGTTCCATATTTAAATGAAGGGTCACAGCAAGAAGTCTGCTGCAGGTTTTTTCACATGTGGCAACCACTTAGAAACACCCTTAAAGAGCCTACTCCAGACTCCCATTTACTTTCCTGTTCCAACTCCAGTCACTGCTATTTAAACATGACTTACTAACTAGGTTGCTCTCTTACCATTTCATGGACTACTCAGTGTCAGTGCTTCCTAATCACTTGAATATTATACTGGTTGGTTTAAACCAAATATTCTAAACTTTCATCCTTAAGTATTTCTGACAGTTCATGTTTTGAATACCCTCATTTGGAAAAAATAGATTAACTAATATAAGCATGGATGGGGCAGACCACAAAACATGGTCTGCTGGGTGCACTTCAAGCTGGTGTTAAAAAACCCTGGAAAAATACATAGACTATTCTTTTGAATGGTTAGAGTAGCAGGCAGCCACAGACAGTCTAGCCTAGACATATCGGTTTGTATTACAATATTAGCAGAAGAACTCATTATATGCCTACCTAAGCAAAATGTCTCTTCATGTTACTGGGGGCTTATATACTGGTCACCAAATTACACATGTAAATGAAACATACACATCCAGTGTTTCCAATTAGCAAAAGATTGTTACTCCAACTCCAGATTTTCATACACTTTAACTACAGTAACTCACTCCCTGCTAAAAACTAGTGAAACAAAGCGAAGAGGGAAAACTTATCAGCTAATCTGCCAACTATGGGATGAATTCAGGCGTAAATGTACTGTGAGCCATCTTACCTAGATTTGCTGAGAGATAGCAAGCTGTCATATAGCTGCTGCAGGTTCTTCACCTTAGTGTGCAGGACATCAGCACTACTTGCTTTGCTAATTGGAATTTCTTCAGCTCTGATTAAATTCTGCTTCACCCTCTTTCCATAGGAAACAATCTGTGATTCATATAAACTGTGCTTCTGCAATAGGTCGTCCACGTCTGGAAGCTGTTTTCCATATTCCTTAGAGCCAACTAATTCCTGAGTTTGAAAGGTTATACAGTTATTACTAAACATCAGATTCATTGACTAACATAAAATCAAATGTGGTGGGGCATGGTATGATCTTGCCTTCTGTTCTACTGGAGTTTGGTGTTTCTCCCCAGGGATTGTCCCCAGAGATTTTCCAGACAACAGCAGGAAATGAAGCAAATGGTCTGCCGGAAGGATCTGTGCTAGGACTCCAGGAAGTCTGAAGCCTGATCACAAGGGAATTCCATAGAGAGATTACCTTAATAGTTTAGCTTAGCAAAGTTAGCTTTGCGTGCAAGGCGCAGTAGGTTTGCAATAGTCACAGTAAACAGACAGTCAAAGTAAAATATAGTGTGGCAGCTCAAACCCCATGGAGGAATGAGATGTGGTAGTGTCCAGGGGGTGGAGCTGCAATGCTTAAGTCTGTGGTGATTAGCATTTTTAACCTACCTAAGAGTCTATGAAAGGTTGTTCACATCCTTTGTGGAAGATTTCCTATGGGAATTGCTGGTAACTATCAGGGATGTGTGCATGTATATTTGTAATATTGTTATTGACCTGTTCTTACATAGGCTAATGAATCCATGGCACACATCTGCCAGTATGTTTCCACTTGTCTCCATCCAAATAATTAGAAGAGTAGTTTGTGTGTCTAGTATCAGAAATCTTTGGATTGGCAGCAAATCTAACATGGTCACAGAAGTTGCACTACTGCCTCTGATTGGTACATTGCTGTTCCCTGCTGCCACTCTATGCACTCTTACAGCCCCCAAATTCCAGCATCTTGGGGGAGGCAGACATGGTTCATAGGTGGTGGGGGGGGGGGCAACGACAGCACTGAAGAGGTCTAGGGATGCTGAACCAAAGGCTTGGTTTAAACTTAGCAGTACAGGATTTACATCTTAGTAGGAATATATCTGGTTCCCGTAGGCCCCAAGAGGGCCCTTCTGGCAGACCTTCTTCTTCCTTGCCCACCTTGTGCATGAGGTCAACACACTCAACGCCAAGCACTTGCCTCTAAGTGCCCAGAAGTCAAGCATTGGAAATAAGTTACCTTACTGTTTTTAATGTAAATTGGGTAATGTTTATAATGATCTGCTGAAGGTATTCACAGACTGCTAGTAGCTGTAGGCCTGTAGCATTAAACAGATATGAAAGCACAAATTATTCTACGGCTTTACAACCTGCAAAGATGTACAATAACTCTAGCAATTGGCAGGGGCATCTGAAGGTCTTAAACAGTTACCTGCATAGCTTTTAATTCTTCAGCCACACTGTCAATGTCCTGTAAAATCACAAGGATAATTTTCTTCTCTTCTAGCAGAACCTTCTGTTTATTTAATTGTTCCATAAGGTCTTTCCACCCCTGTGTTAATTCCTGCTGCCTATATAAAATGGATATATACAAGCATTGAATGGTCATCTGCAAAACTGTGTAATTATTTTACCCCTATAACTTTTTATACAGCTTTTTTAACAACAGTAAGAAGACACAATGACCTCAGTACTTAGTATTAGGAGTAGAAACCAAATATGTGGATCACAATGTCAGATGATCTGCAGTCAGAGAGTAATCAAATGAACACAATATCACATGGGAATATAAATTACATATAAATAAGTATAAGCATATAAATTACTGCCCTGGTTCCTGATTTTCTTATATGAATGTATAGTGACATAATTTTTCTAATACGGTGAAAACATAAGTAAAAGAGTATCCAAGAGGAAAACTTTAAAAGGACAGCAACACCATAAAATGAAAAGGGCTGAAATACATTTTTGCATTTTTGATGCAGTGCTTTACAATTCAACAATTGAAATATAGTGCAGACATGAGAAGCGTGCTTAGCGTAGTACAATATGGTTGCACTGCCTATATTTACAAGATGAATGCGCTGTTTTGGGGAATACTTACTTCTTAACAATCTCTGTCTTTTTGTGGTAATTCTCTTTCTCTAAGATGCCAGCCATCTCTGCCAATGATACAAAACGCTGTGCACGCGGCAACACATCAGCATCAATAGCCTCTAATTTCTTAGTGGCAGCCTCCACCTGAGCAATGTTGTTGGGGCGAAAGTCCTGGCGCTCAATGACCTGCATCATTTCTTTAAGGTATGTTTCCCTGAGGGAGGCCTTCTTCTGGAACATCTGCGCCAGCTGCTCCAGACGTTCTAAACGCAGCATCTCAGCTTGCAGTGCCTTTTCCCGTTTATATTCTGCTTTCTCTAGGACGGACCAATATCTTTCAACATCACTAAGTGATTTCCCATCAGGTGGAAAGTATGGACGTAAATTGTTGGCACGAAGTATGGTTCGGATTTTAAAGAAATGTGCCTCAATTAAGCCCCTTTCTTGGTACTTAGGGGGCTTCTCTACAGTACGGAATGTTTTAAAGTCTGCCATGAGGCGCAGCATGCCAGGCACAGAATTTGGGAAGTGATGGTCATTCATCTCCACTACTTTCTGCTGTATCCAACGGACTAGGTCTGATACCATGCTCTCATACTGACGCTTCAGACTTTCAATTTCCAGGATCAGGGCAATAATCTATGAGGGATATAAATACATTAGTATTTATTAATATAATAATAAAATCAATTTTCCAATAGCATTTATCGGAGATTCATTCTGACATAGGTATTAAAGCAGTTCTTTTCTGTGTGAATATTTCTACTTTTCAGCTCTGGATTCATAATGTACTTAGCAGAAGATGCCAAGTCACTTTAATTCTACACCAGGATCATCTGCCTATTTTATATTTACCAGCACAGCAGTCTTCTCTTACTTTATGGCTAAAGCACAGACTTTTTTTAAATAAATACATGTTTAAGGAGTCCAAAACATCAGGAGCCCACTAATAAAATGATATTTTCATATCTGCATGTGTAGATAAAAATGCAGGCGTATTTTTGTGGGTTTTACTGCATGTGGTTAAAAGCACAACTAAACTTAGACAAACTGCATGCTATTCACTTGCATGATAACTATGCTAAACCACCTGCTGTCATGGGCACTCACCCCCCCGGATGGCCACTAGCTCATGGCTTTCTAGTCATCTAATGAGACTGGAACATACCCCTGTACCAATTGCCAGCATTGCTCAGGTGTGATCAAAGGGGAATATGTTCAACACCCCATGAGGGGTACCAGGCACAAAATTAGTGGCACTTTTACTTGTGACTCAACTTGGATTATTTATTGTATCAAACGCCCGTGTGGCCTGGTCTATGTGGGCCAAACCTACACAAGCAATAAAGACTAGATTGAATGAACACAAAAGTGTGATTTGTAATTTCGATCTAACCAAATATGTGAATGAATTAGAAGCTGGTAAGAGGATTAAGGCAAGGGAAGCAAAGTTAGGTAAACATACTGTGGAAAGTAAACATGGTATTTCTCAGATGAGATGGCAGATTCTGGAAAAAGTTGTAGCACAGCCAAGAGAGATATTAAAGAAAAAAACAAAGAAAGAGCTACTGGATTTGGTTTTTTTTTAGACCAAGGAGGTCATTCCGGTAGCTCCGAATTTTCAGTCTCGAAATTCACTTATAGCGAACTCCCATTATAAAGTTGCGACCGCGACAATTTTTTTGTCATGGTTGCGATTTTATAATGGGAGAATTGGCACGGTCGCAACTTTATAATGGGAGTTCGCTATAGGTGAATTTGGGACTGAAAATTCGGAGCTACCGGAATGACCCCCCCAAATCTTCATTGGGTTTAAATGATGAATACAGCCTTGTTTTTTTTTTGTAATAATGTTTTTATGATAGTGGTAATGATTCTGTTATTTTATTTACAGCTTGTTCTAGCAATGTCACTTTAAGTTAATTGATAAACCACCCACTTGTAATTGATGTATACTATATATAGAATTGTAATAGCATATGTGTTTTACACCTGATGAAGGGAGGATGATGCATTGCTCAGAAACGTAGCGTTTGTGCACTCCACAATAAATGGAGGTTTTTCTCCTACCTTAGAACCAGCTGACCAGTGGTTTGTGCTTTTTTCTATTATGATATAGGGGTTTCTGGACTCTTTTAACGCTTGCTCCTGATCAAGTGATTTGAATGTGCCAGGATATTGCATTACTAGTGAAATATCAGCAATATATCAATATAAATTTTGCCTATTTGTAAAGCCGTTAAACATTATTGCATGAAATCAACACTGTGCAGAGACATTATGGCATTCAATGAACATGGAGTAATTCATGTAAACAGTAATTCACACAGATAATCATATTTAATTATATTTTATATAAACTGTTCAAATGTATCAACACCAACAAACATATCAGGAATCCCAGCAGACCTGGGTAATGCTTCCCATGCAAAATGTAAACTCTGTATGGGCAGTTTAAAATAGACTTTTATCCCTGTGTAATTTTATAGTCATGTCCGTTATATGTGCATTAGGCATTTCAGATTTCAATATACTTAAAGAGATGCAGGGCAAACCAGTGCTGCATGTGTATACTACACTAAGCTGAATAAGTGAAATCTGACATCCAGTACCTAACACAGCACATTTGATTTATAGAGAGCACAAACAATGACTGGAGCTCCGCCTACAGTCATTAAGTCTCCCAGTGTCCATTGCATAATGGTGTCCCCTGACTGTCACCAATTACCCACCTCTAGGGCAGGACTGGCAAGCACCTGCCCCTGCATCTTTATCTCTGATCTCATGCTCTGCCATCTCAGCCAGGTATTGCTTAAAGATCCTAACAAAGGCATAGATCAGGCATAGGTTTCTTGACTTAAAAAGAAAGTAGAGTGCTGCCTGAAATGTAATCTCATGCGTTCTACAGGGCACTGGCTGGCTTAACCCATTACAGTTAGAAATTGTCTCCTCCCTTTAAAGGCACAGGTACATCCGGTTGATTTAAAAGTAATTAGTGATTATATTCATTACAAATATATATAGATTTTATATTAGAGTATTATTTTGTTTTCTAACAAAAAAAAAATGGGAATTTGGGAAATGTGTCCTGCTTTATATCTGCCAATCTTTTAAAAATAACTGAGACTATGCTGTTAACAAACCCATCACTTCCTCCATAATCCTATTATAAGGGATTGCAGAAGCTCAGCCAAAATAGGACAGACATAAACATACTGCACAGTATACATGCCATTAAGGAGATTAGTAAATATAATCTACGTAATACATAATAAAAAAAATGGCATCTTATTCACTCTTATTCTCTGTACTTGCTCCCATTCCAACAAATAAAAGTGGATTTGATTTTGAAAGTGAGAATATTAAACATTTATCAGAATTAAATGACAATGGACCTTTTAGGCAAGATATAACAGTGTGCAAACCTTCGTAGGTACAAGAATTAGACAGCTGAGTTTCCTTGAATTTTAAACTTATTGTTATGTTACAAGGCAGAAAATAGCAGCAAAACCAGATGCAAATTAGGGAGAAAAAAATCACAAATTAGACACAAACGTGTGGCTATTTCTTGTTCATTTGCAGAATCCTTTAAATCCTGAGAGGACTCCCCATTCTGGTCAAGTATTTAACAATATCGTTAAATGGCCAAGGGGCCTTGGTGCAGGATCAGCTATACCCCTTAGCACTGCCCCCTCCCACTCCCACACCCTCCTTGGACAAAAGACTATGAGGGTCATTCCGGTAGGTCTGAATTTTCCATCCCGAATTCACTTATAGCGAACTCCCATTATAAAGTCGCGACCGCTCTGTTCACTTGCTCTTTATGTGCATGAAGTGCGACTGCAACTATTTAAGCGGTGTGCCTCATGCACTTCGCGGAAATGCCTTTGCGAAGGCATTTCCGCGAGACTTTGGACTTTACGGAATCTGGCCCTAAAGGGCAACAGCCAATGATTTTATACTACAGTGTATAAATAGGTTTCGAGCACTGCACAGCTAGATACCTTACCCATGGCCTGCAGCTGGTTACAGTAGCTAATGCTCACCTGCCCTGTTTGTTTGCTCTGTGACCAGCAACTAGTAATATCACACACCACCCATGGCTCAACAGCTAGTTATATTAAATATTTCCCAGGGGCCAGCAGCTAGTTATCTACACATTGACTATTTTACTTATATCCTGTCACATTACACAGACCGGGGATTTAAAAGAACAGTAACACCAAAAACTTAATATGCCTCAGTTGCATTATAAAACAATCTAAAAACACTCAGGGAGCGCCATAAAATAGAGAAAAAATGCACTCATAGTGCTTTAAATGTATAAACATAAATAATCCCTTTAAGAAGGAA
>JAKJJM010030939.1:0-10352 GCA_021901965.1 Pipa carvalhoi
TATCTATCTATCTATCTATCTATCTATCTATCTATCTATCTATCTATCTATCTATCTATCTATCTATCATCTATCTATCTATCTATTCTAATTCTGTCTCTCTCAATATATAAAACTATGCATCAAGATGTGTGTTTAATTAAAAGAAAATATTTGTTTTAATACCTCATTAATATTTTGACTTCTGTGGTTTTGCTGAATGCATGGCTAAAACAAGGAATATGCAAGAAATAATAACATCTTTATTTCCCTAACACCAAGATTGTTGTTTGAGCATATTTTCACTGTGTAGCATTTTTTGACCCCGCATAGGTCAAATATGAGCCTTTAGAGTACTAGCAGATAGTGGTTCTTTCATTACTACTCCTCCAAAGTAAATATGTCACAATGGATTACTGCATAAAAACACAGTTCATTTGAGAAAGCATTATTTTTAGGTTTGCTTCTTACAGTGCCCATCAGCTTGTAAGAGAACCTAGCATAAAAAAACTTTTCTTTTTGTTTAAAAAAAGGAAATGCTCCAAGAGAAAAGCTTGTCAGAGAGTGAGGACGGGTTTACAGCAACCCAAACAGCAGGACATGTGGAGGCCGCTGCAGGATCACCAACACTGGGAGTAGCAGGTCTGAGCACCTCTTTGAGCAGCCCACAGAGCCAGGATCCAGAACAGGTAAAACAAATCTTTCCATAAAGTAATCCAGGTTTTCTTCTACATAATAAAGGACCCTTGAGAACTGTACATGTGAGGCCCTTATTCCCGATCCCTAAATCTTCTTTAACCATGCTGATCGAGAAGCTAAAAAAAAGCTCCATTATTCGACAGTGCATGTGGGTACATTTAATGACACCAGATAGTTTGACAGCTCAGACTACACATAGGTTAAGCAAGCATAATAGTAGGAGAGAGATACATACAGTATTACATTATAGGTCAAGGCAGCTGTAGCTGTTTAACAGACTTCCTATGTTCTTTTGTGTCCACAACAGAAGTAGGAGGATACTAAAGGGATATTATCATTAGGTAAATACATTTTTGCTTGTGCCTTAAAATGACATATACTGTTTAGTAATGTGGATTTGCACTGAAAATTTTTTATTTTATTTATAAAAAAGTTATAAAACCTTTTCTGCTTGTATTTTCTTCTGCTTGTTTTCCAACACAGCGGTTCATCTCACTTTATGGCTGTGATAGAAGCTATCTCTATAACAGCAAAATAAAGCCCTAAAGCCTAACTAAGAGTGCTGTCAGTAGCAATTGAAACAGGCATTAAAATGCAAAAAAATAAATTCTGGTATAAAAATGCTTCAATTGCCATAGCCCCAAGGTTACAGTGCCACAAACAAACCATTGTTTTCATCAGTTTAAAGTGTTACTTTGTGTTAATCTGTTAGTTTGAGACACATATTAGACCTACTAGAGATCCTGACATTCACAATTCACTCTCCATCAAAGTGTCAGTTGAAATAGAGGACAAGAGCAGTGTCACACTATGCGATTTGACACCAGCATAACAAACAGTGCATAAATACATATAAAACAGATAAAATGTGGGTCATTGTAAGCAGTGACGACTGCAACAAAATGCATTGTTATTTTCTGCAGTATATTAAACTGAAACAAAATTGGTCAGATGTGTTTTGTTGTAGTTAAATGCATCACAAAAAGTCACAAAGTGTTATTTTGCAGTCATTATTGCTTTCTTACTTTGGCAAGCTAGTCTTTCTTGCAGTAAATATGAAAAAAAAATAGAATAGAATATATCAAACTAATAAACCTTAGATGCTGAACTACAAATTGTATAACTGACTAAACACAGACCAGTAGAATTTACAACTATTAAAATCACCAACAACATAAAACACCGTTAAACCATGAGGTATGTTTACATGGAAATTCCCTTACACAGTGGGGTTTGAGTGGATTAATCCCTGGCTGCAGAGTCTGAGGAGATCACCGAAATAGCTAAAATGAAGACAGGAACACAGGAACTGCTGATTTGTAACACACAATGGAGTTGGAATAGCAAGACAGGGATACTAAAGTATGGAGACACAGAAAATTGAGATTATGGTGGGAAATCTTAATATACTGCTTTTGAACAAATGCAGCAACAAGACAGAAGTTGGAGATTGCTGTTCATGCTGTACTGAAGAACTACAAATTGTAACTAAAGTTCTGAAACTAAACATTAATGGAGACATTTATCAAATGACAAAATCTGAATATCAATATCTTGCTCGGTTTTTGATTTATCACCAGTTGACCAAAGATTGAATACATTTGTTAGACTTTGCTTTTGATTGTTTGATTTTTTTCCCCTAAATTTACCCCCATTTTACCTTTTTTCACTACTAAACTGTCTCATAGAAAATATTGCCTTTTGCTAAGCTTCGAGTGATGAACAGTTAGAGTCGAAACTGAATTGAGCGCATAAATTGTGATGACTGTGATGTAGTTCTAAATTTATATTGTGGAGGTTTGGTAACTTTACTTCAATTAATACTTTAGAGCAATTCAATATAACTCATAATAAGAAATCATTCTTTTAATCCTTTGAAATTGAAATGCCTATTTAGAGGTTTACAACTCATGTATAGTGAAATCCCTCTTTAAAAAGAAGGCATTTGCAAGTGTCTCCTCTACACAGATAGAATTTCCCTACTAAAGCAAAGGTAGAAGTGTTTATGAGAAGTGGGAGGTGACATGAATCACCAACTGTACATCCAGATTCGCTGTTTTATTAGCACAGATACAGCCTGGAATTCAGAGCCATATATCCAACCTGCAGACTTGCCATGCTTCAGTCTCATTAGACCCCATTAGTGCAAGATATATAATGGCTTCTGAACTTACATTTATGTAAACAATGTTATAAATTACAAGGTGATTTAATTGCTTTTATAATTTACATAATGTTAGTATTCATGATTTTGTCAAGGAAATTGAAGAGCAAACATTGCATTAGAACATGGGTCAGCTACTTGTAATGTTATTAGTAAAGTGAATGTGTACAAGACTAACTATAGAAGAAGATTATAGTCTTTTTCTTACTATATATACACATTTATAGACAATAAGAAAATAGAACAAAGAAAGTGTAAAATCACATTATTTTTGAAGTTTAGAAAGGGAAAAAAAATTGCAGTTTTGCTCATAGTTTGATAACATATTTTTCCTTTATAAAAAAAAATGGGCAAAAAATTTTCTGATAAAAAGAACATGATAATGAATAATGCATATTCATTCATTTCAGTTTAATTAAATAATTATTACTTCAGATCTGTCATTTTGACCCACTCTGGTCAATTTCACTCCAATTATAGCCATAGGAAAAATAATTGAGAGTTAGGTGAAAGGGTCGAACTCATTGAAAATTATGAGAAGAAAAGAACTTTGAAAAGATATGCCCTTATTAAATATAACTAAAGACTAGATTTTGTTGCTTTTGTACATCTGAGTAACCTCATTTTTTCCCCCAGGAATCTTAAACACAGAATATTGTTATTATCTTCAGGCTTCATGTCCTACCTTTTGGACTTGCAATGTATTTGCTACCCAATAAGGCAGTGGGATGTTGCAGATATTGTGATTGTTCTTGGTGCAAAGTCAATTAAACCATGGCGTAACTTGACTCTAGAGTCTCCAATGCAAAATTTGGATGTAAAACACCCTTATATTTTAAAGGTTCTCTACAGTAGTCTTAATTCTTAACTGCCATCCTGTGGTCTGGAAAATAGTACTGCAGTATTATCAATCCCACAATGCACTCCTACTTCCTTTTTTGCCTGGCAGTAGTAACAACCCATGAAGAATCTTCATTTATGCCCCTGGCCAACTTTAACTATGGAATGAACATGGATGACTTTTTTTATTCAGTTCAATTGGTAAGACCAGTAAAGGCTCTTGCAACTGTAGGAGATCATTTCTAATTCAAGTTAATAAGAATTATTATTTGTCACATAATGACCAAACAAGTTAAATAAAAGAAATCAAACAGGACAACCAACTTTAGCACCTGATTCTCTAAAGACTAGTAGAAAACTGAATGGCAAATTATCACTTAAGATGTTAGCAGATCACTCTTCTTATCAACAGTTACATAGTAATACCTAAATGACGTGTCCATTAATGTTTTTAAACTTTAGATGAGATAGCAAAAGATTTTTAATTGATGTGCTTTTATACTAGCATTTACTAAATCAGGATTTTAGCATTTAATAGAAATTATAATTGTCATTTGGTTAATTAGATGATTTCCTAGAGCTTTTACAATAAATCCCACTTATTTTACATATTACATGAAGGAAAATGTTTAAATAATTGGAACTTCTTATAACATGACTGGGTGCTGTTAATGAATGGAAGATCTGATAGACCAGTGTAAATCTTTCAGTAAAAAAAAAAAATATTTGCCTTTCATTAAGCTTAAAATAAAATGCAGCATAGTATTGCTTTTCATAAACATTAAAGGTTTAGGCTTGACTACTTTAGTTCTTTTCACTGAACTGCTCCTATGGTGTTCAGTAAGGCCCCAATGTCAGTGGTGAATGACTGTACATCCTGGAAACCATGGCTTGCAGTCCTGAACTTTACTTGGAGTGCGGTTACTCTCTGTAGGTTCAATTTAGTGGGTTCACTGTGTCTTTCCCACCAATTTTATTTTGCAGCAACACATAAACTGGAGGATCAGGTAAAATGAACTGTTAACAAAAAGTATGCTGAAAGTTTAATAAACTCTTTTATTAGCATGTCCTACCCACTAACAATCAAGCCACATCACACTTAATCACTGTTTTTGGTAACTAAATGTAACAACATTCCATTGGTTAAGACCAGGGAGCTCTTTATGGCTTACCATTGTGGTATTTAAGCTTTTAAATACAGGAGAAATCTTTCAATATTCTAAAGTCTACCATTAAAAAAAAAAATCCTTTCAATTCTGCTAATATTATTGCTACGAAAAGGAGTTTTTGTTTTTTAACAAATAAGAGGGTTGTAAATGAGCATGCATCTATGTGTGTGTGCACATAAATAGATGTACAGTTCCTACAGATGTATCTGTAGATGTAGAGATATCAATATTTTTGTCAATTAATATATATATATATATATATATAGTAATTAGTACATAAAGTATATTTATAATTAACTTTTCATCTGCTGCCATATTGAACTCCGATATAAAAAATATAAAAATCTTAAATAACGTGAAACACAACATAAATAAAATATAATAGCATAACATTAAAGTGTTATATTGTTTAAAACAAGATTTCAGTAATAAAATAATGAAATAATTATGGTGATGCCAGCTGTAAAGTCCTGGAATTTAGAACTCTATGAAATAAGACAAAAAATGTGTAGTCCACCTTTAAATATTTTTGGTTATGAATTTTAAGACATTACTTCATTCGATCTAACTTAAATATTCACTACTACTTAAGGTGAATATAAATGTATATATTCCTTTTTGAAAATAAATTAAAAAGTTATTTTCCTGTAAAATATGAGCAAAATCATAGAAATAAACACTATTTACAGAGATAAAACAAAGGTCTATAAACTGAAATATATATTAATAAGAATAATAATCTAATTTCTTCTATATTTATTTTTTGCTTATTTTTACTATTGTGGGCTTAATGAGCCCAATAGCTTTGCATTAAAAATGGTCAAAGTTACACTTTAGCATTCTATAAACAGTTATTTAATGATTTATAGAAAATACTTACTATATTAATTTTAAAACCATAAATGGAAGTTATCTTTCAGATTGTTTAGTAAATATGCTAGCACGAGCCATTGAATGGAAAGATCAGTATCATCATATCAGCTATATGCTTGTCAAACTATAAATTTGCATAAAACTGTTTATTGAAAAGTTTTGAATATATGGGTTGCTGAATAAAAAACATGTACTCCCACATCTGAGACATGTTTTCTTTAAAGGAAATTGACATTTACTGCCAAGCAAGATTACTATGCTATGAAAGGAAATCTGCCCCAGCAAATGATCATATTGGGTCATTTCTGCCTGTCTTTGTGACATACGTCATTTATTTATGTGTATTTTGGGTTTCATAGTTTAGAATAAAGTCTTATTTTTCTACATTTACTAGAGTCTCACTTTGTGGCGCATCATAGAATAAATAATGTGTAGATTAATAATAATAATCTTTGTTTTCCAAATTTAGAACTCTTTTTCTCTCTCAAACTAATACAAAACAATGAATATGGTAATGCTAGGTTATATAATATAATGTCTTACTGTACTATAATTTAGACTAGTAATGCTGTCATAATTCCATTTATTAAGACTTTTTTTTTAATTAAGTCAATTGCACAAAAGTCAAAAACCTGAGAAAAAATTAATTTCTGATTCAACTTGACAGTTTACTGTGTCTGTCAGATGAATACCAAGATCATAGATTGCAGAAAATGGCTTCTTTGTTTCTGCTTAGAGTGGATCTGTCACCTGGAAGGCAATCCTCCTAGCTAGGAGTACACTGCCATGCAACACTAAGTGCTCTCATGCTTAAAGAAAGTGCTCAGAACCATATAAATATTTAAATTGTGACACCTCCAGTTGGATTCCTTCAAAACTTTACTTTGAAGGATCCAGCTGAAAAAATCTCAATGTGATCTCTAAGATGGCAGCAATTGCATTATTGTATCCTCACTTTGAGCTGATCACTAAAGCCTTATTAGTTAAGCTACTGCAATGCTACCCCCAGCTGGACTTTCCCCAAGATGACAGATATGCTTTAACTATAATTGTCAATATCAACTGAGACCACTGTCTTCAGGGAATGGGAATCACAGCTGAACAATAAGTTGAAAGGTTGCAAGTCAATGACCTAGGTTAATAATATGGGGACTGTGAATGTCCAAGACAAGTGTATGCATGGTACAGCACCCAAATGCGTAAGAAGGAAAGGAACTTCAATCCAGTAACAGCTGGTAGTTGAACATGTGATTGTGCTGTTATTATTTAGTCTGTATGTTGTGTCTATATATAAAAGTCATACACATGCAAACCAAAATAGAGCCAGTTGTCTACTTGCAAATACTGACTGAAGTTCAGGGACACAGTTTGTGGAGCTGGGATGTTGTCTTCTATCCTAGGCAGGGAACAGGAGATGGATAATGAGCTAGTTGATTTGTTGGGAATCTGTCATTTAGTATTGCATTGATTTCCTATTTGGGTTGATTATTATTTAGTTACAATGCTGTTAATGTAAAAATAATCCTCTGCTTCAGTATAATGTTCACATTTAGTCACCTTTATGAAGATAACATCTTCAGGATTACCTTACATATGTTCATGGATTTATTATACTAACCTAACCATTCGAGACTACCATTTAGTGCTATTAATAATAGATACAGATGGTGGCAATGGTCCTATGTAGTAGGACAGGAATTTAGCTCGCTGAATCTCGGTATCATATTTGTCACATGTATTAATATTTTCCTTTGAGTCAAATATCAATTTTTAAATGGCAACTTTTTGTGGGTACAAATTTTTCCAGTTGTAAATTGTGTAACATCCTAGTTTCCCATGTTTTCCTTTAATATCTTACCGCAATTGATTACAATCATGCATTTCATCTGTATATTATTAATGTAGTAGTATTGATCAACAGGTAAATCTACCTCAGAAAGGCAAAGGGGGTTATTCTCCAAATTGTCATGTAAAAGTGCGAATTCACCAGATAAAGACAGTCACAATAGACTGCTACTGTCGCAGTTGCAACTTTATAATGAGAATATTGTCGCAGTCGCGACTTTACAAAGGAAATGTCAAAGTCATAACTTTAAAAATTGTTGTGGTCACAACTTTATAACGGGAGAATTGTCACAGTCCTGGATTGCTATGGGAATCCGCTGTATGAGAATTCAACAGTCGAATTCTTACTTTAGAGAATAACCCCCAAAGTATTTTGGATCTTATGGAAAATGAACCCACCAGAACATAGCTACGTTATTAGTTCAGATTGTTATGGTACAGACACTGCAATAGGAAAGTAGCAATTTCCTAACCTGTGGTTCTGACTACACTGGTATATGGACCCAAGGAGACTAAACGATTTGCATACATTTGTTTCTGGTAATCCTGTCTGCCAAACGAGTAGAAAATGAAACTAAAAGGAAGTATGTGCTGAATAGAAATTCTGCATGTGATTGATGGTTTAACTTTGTGCTAATTTAATAATGAGCTTGTAGTGCAATTTATGCAACTGACATTATGGTAAGATATTTGCCATTAGGTATAAGATTTTTACATTGATAATGTTCATCTATTTTAACTCTTTTAATGTAATAAAAGAAGACCTTTTTTTGGTAGACTTTTATTAATATTAAACAAACTTCAGTGAGGTAGATGACTACATTGTCATTTATATTTAATATTCATTAATAGAGATCCTGAGAAATCTACCCGTGCCAATTTAAACCTATTCGGTAATTTAAAATCATGTTGTAACAATGATTTCCAGTGTTGCCCTGGTAACTATTATTTTGCCCCTGTAATTCTCTTTTTTTTGTTTTTGTTATGGTCCTTTTTTTCACAGTGAGGTTTTCTGTAACCTTTCTGTCCTGTTTTTTGTCCTGATACAAGAAATCCGAACGCTGAAACGAAACATTTTTCAGTTTAATTTTAATGAAAAACCAGACTTGGCGCAGTGCTAACCATTATTTTCTGTGAGATAGTTGCATGGTTAAAATCTCTAAAATGGTTTTGATAAATCAAAACAATGAAAAGTGCCATCAAAATAGCAAATGACATCATAAAGAGAAAAAAAAACTATCATTTTCTAGATTTACTTTTTTCTTATTTGATTTTATGTACCTGAGCTATGCTGGAAAGAAAGATTCAGCCAAGACTAATCAGTAAGAGTTAAATATATGTATCACCCCCTAGATAAATATGCCCTTTGGTATTTGTCTTCTTTTTAGCTCTCAGAAAAACATGAACAAATGAAAACATCTATAACAGCTGGAATCCACTTTCTATATTATTCACATATACTATGGCACGAGAGTAAAAAATGGCAAGTACAAAGAGAATTTATACTCCTGCTCATGGGTAGTGCTGGCTCACTCATTAGGAAGTTATCCAGCAGAAATTCTATATTTGCCTTAGGCCCCACATTTTGTTGGCCAGCCCCGCATATGAGTTGGACACCTGTGGCCTAGATTATTTTGTTTGTAACAAAAGGGTAGTTTGGCAGCTTGTTCCAGTGACTGTGCAATATAGTGCAATATTAGAAATATTAATTACTCTCTTTATAGACCTGCTTAATTGTAGGGTGCTGATTCTACAGTATAGAAAAACATTTAATGATGTGCTTTCCACCATTTTACATACTAGCTGTATTCATGTATGTTTATGTTCCTAATGTATGCTACAGTTATAATAATCCCATTCATTTAGAAACTGAAAATACTGCCAATAGAATGTATTATATGACTGGAAACAGTGAGGAACAAGACAAAATAAGATCTATCATCTAACAAGAACTATTCTCCAAATGCTTTTATTTTGGATACCACATTATTAAAGGCTACAACAAACTGTATGCATCATCTCAGTAGAATAAAATGAAAGAGATTTTTTCTGGGTAAAATTTTCTTAACATTTGATAAGCTTATGAGATATATTCATTATGCTGTCTCATTTATCTCAAAATTAACCATTTCTGACAGTTTGATGAATATTCCATATGCAATAACCAAGACTGAATACCTTCTTACTCCAAGGCAACATTAATAACACTCTGTGATAAATGCTTCCTGTAATTTAAAGGAAAAAGAGAGACAAAAATAATCACATTATTTATGAAATATCTGTCATGTGCAATTATGAAAATACTTAGAAGGATACTTTTCTCTAAAGCAAATATTTTCATTTTTAACAGTTAATCTCAGTCTGCTGAATATGAAATAGCTTAAACGTGTTTGTTTATTACATATCTAAGAGTAAAATTAATCCCCCTTGTTTCATCATCATTAAATTGATTCAAAATTGAATTCAAGGAATCATGAAATATGTAACACATTACTAAATATCTTTCTCAAGATCTTGGTTCAATAATACAATAAGACAATAATATACTGTATGTATTGTTATCTACTGAATGTAGCAGTAGGACTTTAACTATAGCAGGTGCAGGGGTAGCACTGAGCTAAGAATGAAGGGAGCCTTGAGAATTAAATCTTGCCTCTTAAAGGAAAAACTGCAATGCAGAGTGCCAATATAACTGGCCACATACATATAAAACTCCTTTATACTAAGCCAATTGCTACCACAAATAGTTAAAAAAAAGTTTAGGGAAGGGTTAATTCTTGCTG
>JAKJJM010030943.1:0-10735 GCA_021901965.1 Pipa carvalhoi
CTATCTATCTATCTATCTGTATCTATCTGTATCTATCTATCTATCTATCTGTATCTATCTGTATCTATCTGTATCTATCTATCTATCTGTATCTATCTATCTATGTATCTATCTATATCTATCTGTATCTATCTGTATCTATCTATCTGTATCTATCTATATCTATCTATCTATATCTATCTCTCTGTATTTATCTGTCTATCTATCTATCTGTATCTATCTATTTGTATCTATCTATCTGTCTGTCTGTCTGTCTGTCTGTCTGTTTATCTATCTATCTGTCTGTCTATCTATCTGTCTGTCTATCTATCTGTCTGTCTATCTATCTGTCTGTCTATCTATCTGTCTGTCTATCCGTAGAGAATAATGGGTTTTGACCTGCCTGTGGGTGGAGAATTGTTTTGAGAGATAAAAAACTTTTTGTACAGTTTAGTAAATAGTAGAAAACAGCAATATTATTAAATATAGGCTGTTTCTCCTACATTTACTAATCAAAAAGCCTGTTTGATTTTAGTAAATGTGCCCCTTAGTTTGATAGACAGACAGACAGACAGACAGATAAGATAGATAGATAGATAAATTAGATAGATTAAAGGAGAACTAAAGCAGCAAAAAAAAAGCTACATTAAATAAGTGCCTTATAGTAAGCTCCAACGATGCACTCCCAGCTTCATCTGTGCTGTATTGTCACTGCACGGAGGCAGACTTCACAGCTCTATGGAGGGCCCAGCAGCCAGCATGAAGCTCCTCCCACACAGTATAATTGGCGGTGCATAAAAGCGATTACATCATCACGCTCATTGCTTCCCCAATAAGAGCTCTCCTCTCACCGGGGCACAATGAGCATGATGACGCCATCGCTCATTTGCATAAGGGGCGGAGCTTCACACCGGCTCCTGTGACAGCCTAAGCGCTGTGAAGTCTGCCTCCATGCAGTGAAGATGCAACACAGATGAAGCTGGGAGTGCATCATTGGAGCTTACTATAAGGTACTTATTTAATATAGGTTTTTGTTTTTGCTTTTTTAGTTCTTTAATAAATGATTTTTGCATTGTATATTATTGACAAATCTCTTTCCTTTTCAATTTACATCCAGTTTCTTACCGAAGCTCCTACTTCCTGTTAGCTACTTCCTCTCCATGACACCTGGTGCCCCGTATGATTGCATGGCATCCACCATTGTCTGTTTATCATCTTACTAAGACATTTTCTACTTAATATCCGCATTCTTTCTTCCCTTATTCTCCCTGTACTCACCCTGCCTGCCCTCCACCCCTTCTCCAGCAAGGGCACGTAGGTGCAGCAATATCTCAGTAAGTGAAAGGATGAATAAAATAATGTTTTTTTTTGTAAAGTTGCACAGCCAGAGCTAAAGTTATTCATCTCCTACAGGTTGGAGAGTCATGGATGAAAAAGAATTGGAATTATCAAATTACCAAAGGCACACATACACAAACAAAAATACATACTCGAAAACACATGAATACACGTACATTTACACGCATTCCCGCACAAACACATCTACAGACACATACAAAATACAAACTGGAAACCAACTGCTACTATTCTACAATATCGCTTTCTAAAACATATTAAATGTTGCAATAATAAGGAAGTCTTAAAGTGACAGAAAAACATGCAAGCTAACATATACTGTATGTTTTCAAAGTGCATTATGTTTTAGTTGCATTTAGCTGTAATTGGCATCATTACCTTTTGCAGCGTTTTGACTTGATTTATTTTTCCGACCGTGTCAAAATCTTCGTGAAAACACTGGTAAGAACTGATCATTGTTGCATAACTTATTTTGTTTTTATTGCTCAATGTGAAAGTGAACTTTTTCACAGTAAGACGGTTTTCCTACTTTATAAATATTCCCTTAAAGACACATACTATTTGTCTGCATTCTGCTGCATTCTTCTTTCTCTTTTTAATTTGCCTTGGTATCTACATTCTCCCATAGTGATTATTAGTTTCTCTCCATAATTTTTTCTTTATCTGACTGCATTATGAGGTCTGTGTACAACATTCTTAACAGAAATGGCGATTTGAGCTAAAAATAACACAAATGGCGCTTACAATAAATTAGTACTTTACGAATAGAATAGTATTATGAATAAAAATATGCAGTTTTCCTGTGATTTAAATTAAAATAGCATACTGCATGTATTTAGTTTGAATTTGCATAATAATAGACATTTTAGAATTTAAAATGGGGGTGAATATGCATTTGCCAGCTTTGTAGAAATAATGGAATCAAACCAGCATTTAAAAATATTAATGTTACATAGAATATTCTACAGTGTCCTACACATACCCCATTTTACTAGATGAAAATGCCCGTGTGTATATTCTTAAAATAAAAATTAGTGGTGAATCTGCAAACCATAAATGGATGTTAGAGCAGACATATTTCTAATATAATAATCTAATCTATTTCTAGGATAGAACTAGTGACAAGAGGGCATCTGCAAATACTGCTGAAAGAAGTTGTACTATCAGCACAGGAAGTTGTTCTGGTCAAGCTGTGGAATTCCTTCCCTAGGGTGTTTGTAATAAGTGAATCTTTGGTTGGGTTTGCAATGGATTGGATTTCTTAGGCTACATACACAGGAATATTTGGAATGCACATAACTTGTAAATGAACATAAACTCAGAAAGACTCACAAAATTTACTATGTATTTACCATGACTTTTCACACACTTGTAAACATTGTAGATAAGTCTATTACATTTGAAACTTGCATCAGCTGATGAAAACTCATATATGGTGTGTCTGAAAAAGGCTGGAGAACAGTACAGCCGAACTGTTGCTGTGAATAGTGGAGCACAGGAAGAGGAAACAGAGGAACTGTAACGCAGACTTGGGAGCTGAACTATAGATATCTAACTCACTGGAGCACAGGAGACTGGAACAGAGGAAATGTAACGCAGACTTGGGAGCTGAACTATAGAAATCTAACTCAATGGAGCACAGGAGACTGAAACATGAATTTTCTGATTCATTCTTATGTTGTTTACCAAGTCACTGAAACCGAACCCTTAAAACCTAGCTTTGTAGCAGTATATACTGAGAGGCTGACATTTGTAGCTATTTAGGCACCATATAAAGTGTCCTTTCTGATGCCAATGTTACTGCAGTCATTTTCTCTGAGTTTATATACGAGTTTTTATCTGAGTTTATATGTATAACGATTATATGTGGAGCTCATTATCTCTCCTTGCTATGGCTCTGCTGATCCCAGGTGGAGAGAGAGACTTTAATACATTTAAGTATATCCAAGCATTGTTATATTTAAATGTACAGCTCTGGGGAGTTTGATGATCCCGGGAGATGGACAAACCAATGCCGGTTTCAGACATTTCTAGATTTTCTTGTTTAAATCAGTCCCAAAATATTTGCTGAAAGTTCACAGAGGTGCTTGTGGTACTTATAAGCAATAGCTGTGATGGAATCACTGTTTTACAGTCTACACATTGCCGTAATGTCCATTTGCTTGTTAAATGAATCATATCAAGGAAATGTTGTGATCATCAAACCGAGTGTGGTTTGTTCTGTTATATTGTTACATGATCACTAACAGTCATAAAACCAAAATAAGGAACAGCAACAACAAAACAGCTCTGAACCTTTGTATGTGCTTAGCTGTCCCTTTATTTATTAATTTGCTAAGAGTTTATTTAGTCCAACGGGCATGAAACATTTAATTTACAGTAGCGCCCCGAGGCGTAAAATTATCACCCTCAACGGAAGAGGGGCTCAAGAGGAAATAAAAATCAGGCAGAGGAAAACTGATATGTTTTAGACAAGAGTAAGGCAAATACTTACATAAATTTTCTCCCAGGTCTAACTGGCATGGAGGGCCCTGTGTACTCACATAAATATCAAATGCTCGTATTTTGAAAATACGGTCCCAATTTTTCGAGAAAGAAAATCATTTTTTCTCTTTATATTCCTTTTGTGAAAAGCGCTTCATTGTTACAAAAGGATACAGAAAACTGCTTTACGGAAAAGCTAAGGCCATTTATGGAAGAAATATGGGTAACTGGGTAAAAGCAGCAGTGTCAATAGTTGCATGAACAATGGGGGAACAGGAAGAGCAAAGTAGAGTTGCGATTGCAACTAAGTCCTCTCCTATGTGCAAGTTAAGTGTGTGAAACCAGAGAACAAGATCATACGTTGCAACACTGACAAAGGCATTCTATGACATCGCAGTACCTGATATATTAAGGCCATCTCTTGGAATACAGTCGCTACCATTATTTTTATGAGAGTAAAGGTTGGTATGCGCATGTCATAATTTGTTTACTGATGTATACATGTCTGCAGATGACTGTAACCTGTATACTGGGTTGAGCGAAAGAACTTGCAACCGCTCTGCGGAGTAAAAGCAAGTCCTTTGGTTTGCAAACAAACGCCATGCTTACCATCTGTAAAAATATACAATGCGCTCTTATTTTGTGGAGCTAAATTGTGACATCACAGCAGGGATTCTGAACATGCTTGGGCTGCCAGCCTCAGGAGCAGCCTGGAAATTCGGAAGGTAATAGCGCCGAAGCTAAAAAAAAAATATATATATTTACATATTATAAAAATGTTTTAAGATAAATATTAAAATATCCGGAATAGCTCATAGGCTCTAATTTCCTTTTAACTTTAAGTGTAGTGTGAGAAATGCTTTTGCAGTCATTGATATCACTGTGCTGCCCAAGGCCCCAAATATTATTACATTCAACAACAGCATGTAGATTAATAGAGTAAGAGGAAAACTTGCTGTTTGTCTCCAGGAAAAGCTGGCCCACTGTATATTTACATCATTTCTTCCTTCGCCGCTGAGTACTTTAGGTTCAAGTTTAAGAAGAAGGCTACTGTTTTGTTTGCCTCAGTGATTTCTCATGCCCTATTGAATAGAGACACATTAGCGCTGGTGAATTGTTGTGAACACAGGGAGGGACAGCTCAATGCTAGAAAACAGGCATCAATAAATCTTCCAGCAAGAACTCCAACACCTGCCGGATCCACTTCTGCCAATAATTGTTTAACATGACAGTCGAAATACTCGGCAAGGTAAGTTAAATGAAATATCAACATGGGGGGATGTCTGCTTTCCTGGTATCAAACTTCGTTATCTGTGCCTGGGAGAGAAGCTGTCAGAGCAATAAAAACAAGCTGAAAAATATATAAATAATCTAAAAGGCGTAGAAAGGAAGTGAGAGATGAGTTTTCTCTTCCCAAATTAAAGATACATTGGCTAAGAGGCATTTATAAAGTGAGTATAAAACGCAGGGCTTTCTTACTTGATTTTCCAAGCCAGTCACCTCCAAATTAATGTCGAGGTCAGGACTGTCCTGCTATAATATCAGACAGTTTCCTAGAGGATCGAAAGCTTAGCTAGCCTTACTAGACTGGTACTGGCCCTTTTATTTATTTTTTTTAACAATTCACCAGTCTGCATTTGGGATTATTTGCAGCCAGTGGCCTAGGCCTCTGTTCTGCCTTTCCCCTCTTCCCATATCTATGCCCCTGATCTGCATTAGATGATTGGTTAGATATAATTGCCCAACTGGTGGTACCTACTTCAACTCTCAACACCCACAGCAGAACTGATGTTCAGCAGGGTCAAGCAGGGTTGTCAACCCAAGTCGATTAAGCTTTTGGTCACGTGTCCCTGTCACGTGACCTGCGATTTACCAGTAGCAATACAGCAACAGCACTACCTGTAAATCACAGGCAAATCCAAGGTTTTTCCTGGGGAGGTTGGGAAGGGAGGCTGCAAATATTTTAGAAATTCAGCACTGATCCACAACCAACCTGAAGTATACAACAAATATTACCATCCCTAGTCTACAATAATCAATTACTTCCATGATATTTTTTTTTTAAAGTGTTTACAAATATCTTCATGTAGCTGTTGTATATATATGTCTACAATGAGTTATTTATAAGGATTCTCAGATTGAAAATACTGGGTTTAGGGGGGCACAATGTAAGCAATTAGCTAAGTAGGTCTATTACTGCTTTATTGCGCCACTAACATGCTTTCGGTGGTTGATAAACAGCTTAATGCCTGAAGCATGCTAGTGGCGCTATAAAGAAGTAACAGTGCTACTAAGCTAATTTGGCACATGTCGGCTAGTTTGTGTTTATGGATAGATAAAAGTCTAAATTGCAGCAGACTTTAGACAAGTGTGGTTATTATCATTTTTGGGTTTCGGCTCCAAGTTAAGGTTTTTGCATGTCGTGGGTTAATGGTGCAGTACTGTAAGTAGTCAATGAATAATCCCATTTTTCTTTGGAACTTGTGTTTTTATTACATCACAGAACATATACATTATTATGTAAATTTATCTTTTAACTCTTCTAAATAATAATCCCATTATAATACACCTGCAGGCCCTTAATCCAGTACTGTGTAAAGGAAGGAAATTCAGATTTATGATTCCCATTTCTCATTTACAATATTCATAAGTGGAAGGAGTCATAAACTAGGACTAAAAATCTATTTCACATCATTTCATCCATTTTTTATGCAAAACCTACTTGGTGATGAAACAGAGGACTTTGGGGGTCATTCTGGTAGGTCTGAATTTTCCGTCCCGAATTCACTTATAGCGAACTCCCATTATAAAGTCGCGACCGCGACAATTCTCCGATTATAATGGGAGTTCGCTATAAGTGAATTCGGGATGGAAAATTCGGACCTACCGGAATAACCCCCTTTATGTGATGACACTACCTGTCTCACCATAGGATGTAAAATGTTCTACAAACCAATATGAACAGCTACAAGAGTTGTGGAATGAGTTTTCTCCAAATATTTCCAAAGCTGGCTGCTAAAATGGATTCTTACTGGTCAATCTACTGGTACCTCAATACAAAAAAGTATTGGCACACATTGGTATACATCTACCTCAGTGAAGTACTCCTTGTCCATCACAATTTACTCTTCTGCAAGTCTTAACAGTCTGGTGTATGTAAACAAGTCCAAAGAGCAGATAGAGCAACTGCATACGCACTTTTCTAAAATGTCTTCCACAAAGAATTGTAAGCTTTTTGGTAATTTGCCCAAGTGATAGCCAGCACTGCACAGTTATACTACAGCTTCAAGTTACAGGACAAATTTATTATATTGCGACAATTGTAATGTACTGTTATTGATATAATGCACCTTCATTAATGCCATAGTTTGCTGAATTGATGCAATTGTAGCCGCTGCATTACTGGTAGCAATAACGGAAATAGTCCCGGGGAAATGTGGCTGTAACATAACATTAACGTTATTGTATTGCGGCAAGAATGTTTATCACGAAGCATCACCGTTAATGCTGATTAATAAATATGTTTCATAGTCTTATAACAGAGAAAATCAGTGTTAACTAAAATTTTCCTCAAAGGCCATTTATAAAAAAAAAACCAAAACCAAAAAAAAAAGTACTTTCTTCAGACTGTTTAAAAAAATGTAGTTTCATAAAATAATGTTCATGGGTAGACGGTTAATGGTCTTCATAACTATAATTTCAGATATTCCGCTTCTTTCATCAAATGCGAATTACAGAAATTGAGTCTTACCTCTGCAAAGAGCATATCCCTAACTGGATGTTTTTGTCCTTTAACCTTTTCAATGAACTCTCGTTTTCTATCTTTTCCTAAAGGCGCTCTTCAATCATCCTCACTTGATATCAATTTTTAGCAGAAAATGTATACCTTGCTCGTACAAGCACATATGCCGCGGAGCAGATGTGTGCTATTGTATGGAATACTCTGGAGGAATGGCTAAGGCAAGATACATTCTCATAAACTGGAAACCTTCATTTGTTTTTCATGAATAACTTGGATTTACATGCAATTTCTTTTCTCTACAAGTACTTTGCAATTATAGGATCTACGTATCAAGACAAATCAACAGATAAATTGGCTCATAGAGAAGCATCTCAGACGGCGTGTTTAGATTCGCACGTCAGGTTCTTAAGGAGGTGAATGAAAGCCATCTAACGGTAGCGATACGGACATGTGAAGGGGACAGATGACTGTGGGGCATATTTATCAAAGAGGGAATTCGCGAGTCAAAGTGAATTCGCCATATTTTGTGACATTTCGGCTATAGCGTAAGCGTAGACAATTCCATGTATTCGCTAAACTGCGCATGATTGCAGTGGTGTGAAAAAATGTCACAAAGTACTTTTCAGGGCTTGTTCATCAAGGTGAGAATTTGACTGTTAAAGTGAATTTGTGTCACTATAATAGTTGCAAATTCTCTACTCCTCATTCACTAAGCAATGAATTCCCATAGTAAAAAAGGGTATGCCATTGGATGTGGTTTATTGCATAGTGCGGAGTAGTCAGGCAGACAGTAGGAGCCCTACCATCAACCCTCTAATTCTCCAGTATGAACTGGCAAATGCGACACAGTACTCCTTGCTGAATTCAATATTGCGACAGAATATGATGCTAGATAGTTGAATTACCTGTGCATGAACACACAAAAAATAGTGTGAAAAGCTCCATAAATCTGCAACTGTCGTAAGCGTCTGAATTGGTCGTGAATTCACCACATTTCCATCAAATTCTGCAATTGGATTTTTCGATGGAAAAGTAGCCGTGCTTTACATTGGTACTTTGGCTACTTTTCCATTGAAAAATCCGATCGAAACGCTTCGATCGGTTCAAATCGATTGAAAAATATTGATCGATATTTACAGGGAATAAACTCGAAAAGGCCAAAATTGACCTTTTCGAGTTTAGTAAATTTCACGTTTTGATTTTTGAAGTTTTGAGGGCAGTGAAAGGAATCCTGACACGGCTTTATTCAAAGGCTTCCACTTCATCGTCACGTGAACCGCTCGTATGAATGGAATGTTCAGTATTCTCACAGCTGATTGGACAGGTTCCAGTCAGAGGGCGGAGTCATACATCAGACATGGGCAGGATTACAGTAGTTCAGTGTTACGAAAGGACTATGCCTTTTATAAATTTGCTTTTTCTAAAAAGATATGTCCTACAAATTATTGGCTGTTAGAGATTCTCTTTAATACTATAATACATAACTACAAATGCAGTTCCATGATACACCTAACATCATCCAACTCAAGTAATTTCAATGTGTATTCTCCAGAGTGTAACAGGAATTTTTGATTGTTCCTATCAAACTGACTAGCTGAAAGATCCCCAGATATGCAGCACATAGTGTGCGGTAGAAAAGTCGAGTGCACTAAAATACAATGCATAGCACTTGGGTGCCACCAGTCAGCCCAACTGATTTGCCTTGTACACTAGAGTAAAAGACAACTAAGGCTGGCATTCCTTCTGTCAGGAATCGCATTCAGACAGCTGCTAAATGGGAACTGTTAAATTTGTATGCTGTAACTAAGCAACGAAAGAGACTCATTAAAAAGCCTGTGCTGATTAGCACAAAAAAAAAAAAAGGGTACGAAAGTAAAATGGATTAATTATTTAATTAACTAATTGATGATCAACTTCTTTTTAATTATTCACTTAATTAAAGAAGTGTAACTACAACACTGCCCTTACCAAGTGTGTTGATGTGCTGACGAGATTTCACAAGCCTGCTTGTTGTTGTGGCAGGAAACTAAGTTTTGGTGGCTGTTCTTTAAAGGACCAGTAACCCCAAAATAAATAAAAATTCCCATTTGGTATGGCACTACAGTTATTTTTGAAAATGAATTTATGAATTTTATGGCTTTGTGTCTGTTTTTATCTTTACTGATAGAAGACATTTTGTTAAACAGAACTCACCCGGTCCCACTGATTTCTATGGTGCTTTACAGAATACATATTCAGGAAGTGCAATACTTTATGGGCACAATTTTTCAGAAGCAGAGATTGAGTACTTATATATGCATTTGGGACATCTTAATTTTTTTTGGGCATTATTGTCCTTTTAAGTAGTAATTCTTATCTTTACAGTAATGTCATAAATACAGTAAGAAGATCGCCCATTTCTATCTGCTTCCTCCAAATCAGGAATAGGAGTCATTTTGGATTGTAGATACATTTTATAATTCATGGGAATTTTTTTTCCATGTTAAAGCCAAACTGGATGAAGCTTCAAACGGGTTTTTCACCTTCCGCTGGATCCACCCCTATTATTTAATCTGTATTTATATTTTTAATTATTTGTTTATTAGACTTTAGTAGTTTGAAATTAATTAACCTGTGACTTTTTCAACCTTATGTAAAAACTATGTAGCTATGCCCAGATACTCTGCACTGCTCCATACATGACCAGATGCTCTGCACTGCCCTCCGGACATTCTCACATGTTCAGCAGTGGATTCTCCCTATACATGTTCTATACATCAATGTTTGATTCCAGAGAGTGAGGATAAATTATGTAATTTGTGTCATTGCGCGTTGCACCTTGGGGTGGGGTTACAAACCTTGCTCATGTACTGGCTACATGTAATATATGCAGTTAAAACAACAACAAAACATTGACAAAATGCAAGAAATTCCCTTAACATTTATTATTCATTAAAATGCAAATTTGCCAGTCAAAGTGAATTCAGGTCACTTTGGGTGGCTGTGCTCCAATCTTCCTGAATTCACTAATACTTATTCACTAAGTGGTAGTTTCCCTTAAGGAAGAAGCGAACTGCATTGGACATGGTTTCTAGGGTATCGGGAACTTTCACCGCAGGAAGAATAAACGCAGGAAACTTAACCGCACTTAACCACAGGAAACTTAACCGCTGGAAGATTAACCGCTAGGAAGGT
>JAKJJM010030973.1:0-15053 GCA_021901965.1 Pipa carvalhoi
TATATATATATATTGTGACTTTATAGCCCAGATTTTTATTATGAAGACAATACCTTCTGTTGTGTTCTCTTTAAAATGTTGTAGTACACGCTATAAAACAAAAATGTTTTTAAACATCCTCATGATCAGGCAAATATTACATTTATTAAATTACTGATAACATACATATGGTCCAATTTCAGGGGATTAACAATAGGAATCATGGCGGTAGTGGCTGCAAATGGGCCCGAGCTTCCAGGAAACCTGGTAAGTGTCTTGATTCTGATCCAGGGGTGGCACCACTAGCCAGATTCTTTAGTCCTCTATAATAAATTGTTACATTGGCTTTAAAAATTTCAGTGAAGTTTCTAATTACATTACTCATAATTACTGTGTTCAATTTTATTCCAGCAACGAAAGCAGTTTCTAGAACCCTGCCACATTGCTCACAACCTACAGTGACTTCCAGACTTACAAATATCACATCTAAACATCTGAAAGGTGAAGTTATGCCCTCAAAACCCCTAGTATAATTGATTGACAGTTAGGTTTCTGAACAAGATGCAGCTAAAACTTTTATTGAAAAGTTTGTTTTTTTAACATTCGTTGGTTTATAACATAAGCTTCTTTACTTATGCTTTATTAATTTTTTTGTCTTGCTGGTCATTTTGTATACTTTTTCCCACACTTTGATTACTTTTTTCCTCACAATTTTTTTGTTACAAATTTTTAGGCCCCCTCATGAACCCCCCACCATGGATCACACTTCAGAGGCAATACTCCTCACTAATATGTGTTTCTGTTTAGCACTGGTTGCCTAAGCATGATTCTTATGCAGTTTATGGTGCTAGAAAAATTGTCAGGTTTGGTGTAAAATTTCTTCCTAACAGGATATTTTTTACTTTAAGAAAAAGGATAGATTTTACTGAGGAAAATCTCAGGCCTCCATCATTTTTTGAATCACAAGTAGTTTGCTACATAAGCTTTAAAAAATAGTAATTGTTCTCTTACCTGACTTGTTGGGCTTGCCTGGCTTGTGTGAACACTTTTTATTTATAATAGTTGAAATGTTTTTTGACCACTTTAACCCTAGAAACAGTTTTTTTTTTTTTTACGTTATACCTATTTAAAAACCTTCAATCGCCACGTTGAAAGTTACTTTTCTTATCAAGAAAAAAAGAGTTTTCAAACAACCCACCATCATGCATAAATTCTAAGTTAAAGAAGGCAAAGAATAAGCAGCATCAAATAAAGAAATAGGGAAAAAATGTAAGGCATAGTATGGGAGGCTCTGGATGGACTTGAACCCTGTACCATTTGCCTTTTGAACAGTGAAACTGCCACTCCATATGTTCCCTGTGCAATTCTGAGCAGGAATTTATCAATGTGTGTTTGCTGTCCATTGAGCTTAGTGCTGAACTGGCTGGCTGTTCAACTGGAAATAAAGGCCAATTACTTCCTGATTCTTTTTGCCCAAGCTGGTCTCTGTTTTACAGATTCTGCCTAAGCCTTATTTTGATTTTGTTTGTCTCCTCTGTGTACTGACCTGGCCTATTTCTGCAGATTTTGGGGCATATTTACTAAAATTAAATTGATTTTTGTTTGTAAATTGTTGTTTTTTTTGTTTTGTTTTTTTTTTTCCAATTTTGCCCTCTTCTTCTATTTGCTATGTATCTTTGTAGTTTTCTGTCACTGGTTTCCATTGTATATCATTACTGCCAGATCGATAACATTGATAACGATATAAATAGCTCCGATACTTTCATTTACGATTTTATCCCGACATTTACTAAAGCAGGTGTTTTATTTTTCCGGTCAATTTCAGCTACTTTACATTTCGCCACGCTCTGGGTGGCATTATTCATTATTTTCAATGAAAATGAGTGTGATTTTCATTCCAAAGTTCTGCTTGTTAAAATGGCATATATAACAATATTGATATCGTTATGTATATCAATAAGTTATCTTTTAAATAAACTGTTAAATCCATCATTGATATATATAGCATTAAATGATGTCAATATCACTAAATTGAACTCGTTACTTTGCTGCATTAAAATAAAAATCGCAGCTTGATAAATTAGTACCATCAAAATGAAGCAATTCCCCCAAAATAACAAGGAAAATGGTCAAAATCGGTGATAATAAGGTTTCCCACTTTAGGAAATATGCCCCTTTGACTCTTGCTGCCTGCCCTAACTCTATTTCTGTTGTAGACCACTCTTCAGTTTGATTCTTTTGGATTTGATGCTATAGTTTTTTTTTTTTTTAGCAGCTGTTGCCCTGGCTTGCTCACACTACTCTAGGTATCTCAGTCTTTCCCATCACAGAAAATCGAGGGCTCCAAAAGGTCATCTGTGAACACCGGGTCTGACTGGGCTCTTCTCCATCTTTGGGAGAGTAAGTTTTTGGCCTTGAAATCTGGATCCAAACCTACTATGCCCAGGATCATTGATGAAAATCTTCCCGGTGCAGCTCTTTTCCAGTCTCTGTATGTGATGTAGACAGTCACAAAGTACGCGCCCCTTCCTCATTTTGGTGAAACAGCCACTGAAGCGCATGCGCAGATTGGTTGGTTTGGTTTGAATACCTTTTCTATATGAAACTTAAAGGAACATTCCAGCCTCATTCATAAAAAGTAGTGTGCATTGTAAATGCATAATAAAAAGTTTTTCTAATACACTTAGCCTTTTATGTAAGTAAAGCAACGGCTGTCCAGGCATGATGGGAATTGTAGTTTTGCAACAGCTGGAGGGCCGCGAGTTTGAGAACCCTGATTTAAAGTATACATAAGATTTTACTCTTCAACTTTTAAACCAGAATGTTTTTAAATAAAAGGGGCATTCTTCTGAGCTTGACCACGCCCCCCTGCACCTGAAACTAATGAGATTGTTAATTTAGTTTGTATAAATACAGCTATGAGAATGTCATGAAATTTATGCTCCCTTAGGAAGCCAAAAACAGGCGAAATGCGTTGGAGTTCTATTTTTATCTGTTTTTTATATTTTGACTTTTATCTCAAACATACAGGCATATTCCTTGTGATTGCCATTTTTTGAATAAATTTGCTTTTTTGATCGCTATTTTGGGATCCATATTTTTCATTATTACGTCTCGAGTGTCAAGAGGTGAAAAGGGTATTGCCACTCTACACGCGCACTGACGAGATTATAGATGTGAGCACCCATCTTTGTGATTACCATCTATTTAAAGACATACTACACCATATAGCTTTTTTATCTAGGGCAGCGCAGACCTCGATGTTTTTCTCTATTCTGAAATGGGGAAAAAGTTGAAAAGTTCAAGGAGGCCAAATACTTTTGCAAGGCACTGTATACTACATTACTGTATATGTATTATGTATTACATTTGGCATAATGTTTGATGCTAATCTTAAATCCTGGTGTAGAGAATAATGGGTTTTTGCCACCCTCAATCAGGCAAAAACTTTTCAAAGATAAAAAAGGTCAGAAGGGGCTTAATAAATATCAATATTAGCTATGAAAAAAGCTTATAAAAATTTGGGCAACCATCTCCCAAAGAGAATAATGGGTTTTCGCCATCCTCAATCTGGCAAATATGTTTTGGCAACAAAATTTGTCTCAAAGGGCTTAATAAGTAATGATATCCTGGCGACTTTTTTTTACATGACTTTTTGACACGCCTTTCACTGGCGACTTCTTTCAATGGTGACTTTTTTTTTTACTTTTATAAATATCCCCCAATGGGTAAAAAACACACAGTAATGCAAAATTCTACATATTATATATACCTTTACATGAAACACAATTAATTTAACCAACGTGCGCCTGTTCTACTCATTTCTTAAAGTGAGTCACCTAATACAATTTGTGCATTAGACATTATTTTGCCAAGGCTATGTTAAACTGTTTTGACTTACAGAGTCTTACAGAATGGAAAATATATGGTGAACAAGCGTCATTATCTCCTCCTGTAGGACTGTGCAGATCAAAGGGCCTTCAGTAAGGATAAAATTGATGTAGCCAACCTACGTGGCAACTCTTTTGTATCTTATTACTCAGACATAATTTGATATAATTTTCTCCTTACAATTAATGCTTTTTGATCCATAAGATTAAGAGAGGTATATGAAACATAAAACTCTGGTAAGCCACAAATAGGCAACACTAATCTTCAATGGAGGCTAAAATCTGTAAAAGCTTTTCTAAAGCTATATAATAATTGTATTATTTTAATGTCATCCATTATTAAGTATCAAATGAAAATTAGTTGTTGAGTTAAAATCACAAAGCAATTGAAAGTCACATTTTTGGTCATGTAAAAACAAAAGCAGAACTTGCTTGAGAATTGTCCCCATTTATGGAACACAATAAGATACTCCAAAGCCAATTCTAGGATCTAGGTATGATATTAATATAATATATAATAATTAATATTAAATATAACATTATATTTGCAAAAAAAAAAAATACCCCAATGAGTTATAATAAGAAATGTAGTGAAGGACCTTGCAGGTATGGTATATAATCAAAATCAACCTAGTTTCTAAAAATACACCAGATCGTACAAAAATTTGGTTTAACCAAATATTCATTCTTTTTGAACTAAGGCATAATTTACATATTAGCTGTTTACAGCAGCTATATTAAACATCCAAAATGTATTTGGGGTCATTAAAGTGTCAGTTCTACAGGCAAAAATTATTTTTATTAAAGTGGCCAGATCAAAAAAATGACAATCAAACACAGTTTCATATCAGTTTATCCAAACCCATAATCGGTGATTGGTGCATCCCTAGTAATGTATAAAAGAACAAGTAGTGCACAGTTGGAACTTTTTAAGGGATTAGCACATTTATTGCAGTAAATGTAAAGAGATAACATTATGAGGTAGAATATATTTTTATTCAGATCCTTCATCTGATAAAGGGAAGATATATTCTACCATGAAATGCCACACTTTGCACTTTATCTGGGTGGAAGTATGTTTTCTTGCTTATAATGAGTGATACTCACAAAGTGATTGTGTGATTTCTCAAAAATAAGATTCAAATAGTTTTACTAGGAGTCCATTGTAAATCAAGTATAAAATAAAACTGTGCTTGTAATAAATTGTGACAGTTGGAAGGAAGGCAGGTGAAACCCTGTTAATTTAATAAAAAATGTGTTTGCAAATCTGACTCTCAAATTATTTCCACTATAAACAGAATCAGAGACAAACATCAAATGTGTTCATCATGCAAGTGTTGATTTGACTCACTTATAAAATTGAAAGACCGTTATTTAGAGATGGAACAGCCATAAAGTATTTACATTGATAAATTTGTCTGGCTTGTGTGCTATAGCTGTTCTAATTATGAAGACACCAATGTTCTCAGAATAGATTCATCTCCATAATTTGAGGGAGGGGCAGTTGCCCTTACTTTATTGATCTGATACAGTAAGGGGGCTGTTGCAATGATTGCGTCTTCACAGTAAATTAATAATCCCAAACTTCTAAATTGACATAGTCAATGCCTTTTCAGGACAGTTGTACATAAAAAATAGAAAAATAAGAAATAATAGATCCATTCTGAATACAGCAAATAAAATGCATGTTTATTCTTAGGTTTTCAACAGTTAATGCCTATTTAAGTTCTGCTTTTCGCCTAGCTTAGACCATATCTCCAACCAGACCAAAATGTGACACACCCCTTCCCCCAGCTTGGTATCATGGGTTCCCCACTTAGATGTATCTCCATCCATTTCATGGAAATATTCATCAGTAATGTCCCAAGGGTGCTCTGCACTGTATCTGTGGATAAGACTGTGTCTAGGTATGCCTTATGAATACTCTGCATGCTATCTGAGTATATCAATATAGAAGTGTATCTGGTTACACATAAATTTACTGAGCATAGCTGGACATAAGTCTATTAGGTACTGTATCTAGGTATGTACACTGAATTTCATTAGGTTATAAGTGTGCAGTGCACATCTCACTGAAAATTTGCACTGTATCTTGTCTGTTGGGAACCATATCCTTCTACGTCTTATGGGTACACTATGCATTATATATGGGTATGGTAGATATATAAGTAAGTCGATGACATATGTATACTCATGTACACACAGTGTGTCAAACATTGCTAGATCATAAAAGTGCAGATAAGCCATTTTTCTTATAGAGTATTATTTTTTTTATCTATTTGAAAACTGAATTAGCACATTTTGTCAATTTTAAGTTTGCTTTTTGCATAATAATTGGCAAGCTTTCGTAAGATCTTTCTTTAAATAACTTAGTTGTTAACTACAGTGCATTTTTATTTGAGATTTAAAATACAAACCAACTTGTCTTTAAAATGGCTGCAACATTTGAGAATAATTTGTAGAATAAACATCATTTTTTTTAAATGACACAATCTTCAAAATTTCTATAATTTTCCCTTCTAGAAATGATACAGTATATCTTTTCTTTCAAACTGTAACAAAATGAAAAGTTTAATTTAATTCAAAATTCATACATCATTTTTAAAACACATATATTTGCCTGTTGAAGCTGATGAGTAATGAGTGAGTAATCCCTTTAGAGTTTAGATACATCTCTGACATGGTGCAAAACAAGTGACTAATTAAGTTAAGTGTTTTTAAAATACATTGTACCTTCCCCACTGCAGAAAATGAAGTCTTGATAGAGAAACTGTATCTGGATATACAATATACACACAGTTACAGCACCTCCCAAAGACAGCTTTTACCTAATAGAAGAGCTTATAGTCAGTGAGTAGTTTTATAACATGGTTTACAAATTAACATATGGGATTTGAAATTCTGGTTTATAGCAGAGGGAAAAATTTCTTCAGGAGCAGTTTATTTTATCAGCCAGGCAAATGATGGACTAGTTAAACAAGATTTAAGTATTAAAAATATTAAAAGTTCTTTTACATGAGCTGTTCCTCATATGAATGCATGGTTTGTTTCAACCACATGATACATTTAAACAGAAAGATCATATACAGTCGCCGCCAAAAGTTTTGATACTGACACAAACTTAGGTTGATCAATAGACGAATGATGTGTGCATGTGCACTCAAAGTAATGTGTAGAGCAGTGGTTCTCAACCTTTTTATTGCTGTGACCCTTTAGTATAATTCCCCGTTATTTGGCGACCCCCGTTCATTAATTGTTATTGAATGACCCCATTCAAACCCTATATTTCCAATGGTCTTAGGCGACCCCTGGCAAATCGTCTTTCGACACCCAATGGGGTCCCGACCCACAGGTTGAGAACCCCTGGTGTAGAGCTTCATAAGTTGTAAGCAGTTGTATACATCCAAACTGGACACAAATTTGCCACATCACAGCTTGCTGAATACCAGAAAATGGGGATGTAGAAAATTAGTGCACAAGTGTTTGGACTTTTATAAATAAGCCCCTCAATGTTTTTTAATCTTATAGTCAGATGTTTCTATGGTCCCATTAAATGACTGGAAAAGATGGTATACATGGGTACTTCTAAGAATATATGAGGTTTAGCTTAAACAATAAAGCAGGAGAAATGGAGAAGGCATTATAAGACAACACTGAATGACAAGTGAAGAAAAAAGTGAACTTACATTACTTATTTGGAAAACAATTGGCTTAGGCTAGCAAAAACAAGGTTTGTTGATGAGTCCTAGGATGCATCTGAACAATTTTAAATGAGGAGATCTTACAAAAAAGTTACACGAGGACCATTGATTTGGCAGCTCTGAGTGACAAAGCAGCTAGACAGTGTAGGGAATCTCAGTTATTGGCATGGAGCACTGTGGGCAGAGCAGCTAGCCACTTTTCAGTATAACAGGGCTACTGGCAATGCAGGTGTATTTGCATTGTAACTGGTCTACTTGCATTTCAGCTGGTATTTTAGCAGTTTACCTGTAAGTTTTCAATTACTCTTTCCCAAGGAAGGAGAAAAAAAGCATCTGTTCAATTAAGAGGTGCATATTAATTGAGAAAAAGATGAAATTTGTTTTCAAAAATTGAATCGGGCTAATAAAAAGTAACATGCAAAATTATATTTCTCATTCACTCTACATCTGTGAGCTATTTAAAAATATACACTTTAACAAAAATGATGGCTCCCTGTTCACTCACGTTTCAGTTAAATTAAATTCTAAATCATGCAACAAATCTTATACAGTACTTGTAACACATATTGCTTTTGTGACATGATTAAATGCAGATGTTTTTTCATCTCTGTGGTTTTAGCCATATTTATTTAGATTCCCACCAGATCCTGCCTGACTTTTTAAATCAAACCTGTCAACACTGTATCAGTTGTATTCTTTTGTGTATATGTTATAGTGATGTGATTTATTTTAAGTAGTAGTAACCTCCATGGAACCTGAGTGTTCATCCACACACCACTGTTCAATGTGTTACAAGTCACCACCGGCAGATTAAAAGTTACATTCCGATCCATCATTCTCAAATGTGTTAGTTGTGTGTGATCTGTAATATGTGAAAACAATCATTTTAAATGATGGAATTTCATTGTATGTATAGCAGAACTTTGATGACAGGAAAATATAATAAATATTTCAGTGGCAAATAGCCTGATATTCATTTCTTTGATAACTCTCTAATGACAGCCCTGGGTTTATACTGGGGTCTAGTTTACATATGTTTTGGAACCTCTGCAGACCAGACCACAATTTTTCTATTTGACAATATGCTTATTTTTCAGAAAATACAAAGAGACATTTCCACTTATTAACTGTGCATCACTACTCCTCTACTTATTCTAGGCCAAAGTAAAAGCTGGGATACAGAGATTATGGACCATGGAAACGTGCCAAATGCTCAGATCCATTTGGGCTACAAAATTACCCATATTTTGGTGCAAAATCTGTGACACAAATACAGACCACACAAAATTATTTTCTAGAACAAATCATGTTTAGTTTATTTGAACTGGAGATACATACAGTGTATATATCCATTTTTGGCAAACAAGTGCCAATTATGACATCAAACATCCGCCATTAAAACTAATAGCAGGTACCTGCTGCACTTCATTAGTCTCAGGAATCTATTAGTCAGCATCCTACTTAAGCAATTCTAGTCTCAGATATTCCTCGGATATATACACAAGAGTAGTAGCTCTGTAACAGGGACCATCCTCTCCTAGTTGCTCTACTGTCCCTATGGGCATTACTTCCCAAACATAGAATATCAATACTGGTGCACAAAATTGTTTTATAATGCCTTATTTTTCATTGTCTGCAACACCAATCCTCTGCCATCAGGTTTAGGGGCTGACAAAAAGTTAAACCAAAAACTACATTACCCATAAAATCCTGGACTCATGGAAAATGTAGCCCTCTTCTGCCATCTACAGGACCCACAAATAGATAACATTCACGACAATTTTAATTATCAATTAAAATTTGAATTATTATATTTCCTGTATCTGTCAAGTTATTTATTCAGTTCAAAGTAAGAAGACAATATAACTTTGAATTAAGTGTTAGTGCCTTGCTCCCTTGTGTATTACTCTATCTTTATTGGCAAATCAAAATATTTCAATTCATATAATGCTTAGTGGTTAAATAGCCTGGTCAGTAGACAGGAGGTTAAACCACTTATCCGCTCTACCCCTCCACAACATTGCCTTGATGGTATGGAGTGCTAAAGCTCTAACTATCTCCCACTCAACTAATTAAGTATTACACTGACATAATATTACTTTGTATGTTTAATGATTTATTATACACCCCTGTCTTTTGAGCCTGCAAATTGTTAATGTAAACACCTAATCAAGGTAAAGAAAAATACACAATAGAATAACAGCGCCAATAAAAATAAATAAATGAAAATGAGATGATGTGAAAAGTCAATGGGAGAAAATAAAGGCAATGCTGCTTGTTCCAAATTTGGGACTACCTAATCAAGGTAAAATTGCATAGTTCATGTCATTTTTTTGTTAAAGGGGTACCGTTTTTCCTTCCTGGTAACATTCCTTACTCCAACACATCCTCTAAAACCGCAGGGTGAGCTAGAGTGGGTACTTACAGGTGTGGTAATTTTATTTTCTATGGCTGATAAAATGTCAATATTGGCAAATGGCAAATAGCAGCAATGGCATATTTTAATAAATTTATCATAAATAGACGTACTGAAGCAAAGTGATGTCATCTTCACATGGATCTGTTTAAAGAAGACAATGCCATAAGTATCTTCTACATTAATAACAACATTGTGGCAATATGCATGAATGTCACCAATTTGTCCCTACTGGAGGTAGCATAAATTACAATAATAGATTTTATTGTTCATTTCAATGGCAGACAATACAGTGCTGTAGCCACTGTTTGTGGTGCCTGGGGTGGTCGAAGCAGCTGCCCCTTTGGTCGTGAAGATGCTGCCCCCACAACGTGCCGCCCCACGTGCTGCCCGAGGCACATTTACATTTATTCAGCACTTACCCATATTTGGGTTTTCAGCAAACTCTGTGATGTGGAGAATTTGTGATCAATTCTGATGCTTATGATAGTCTTCGTAGCACTTTGTGTTTGTGTGCACAGTTATTTCACTTATTCAACAAGTACCAGAATCTGTTGACGTAGCAAATTCAGCAAGGTGCACTATGTTAATTTCACCAGTTTTACTTCACTAGATTAAAGTGACAAATTAGGAGACTGATGGCACAGCTCCTACTGTCCGCTTTTCTATGCTATGCTACAGAAGAATCTACGTCTGATGCTGTTTGCTTTTTCGCTATGGGAATCCACCCACCCCTTAACTGAATAAAGAGAAAGGGAGAGACCACCAGATGTGATTGGCCCGTCAGAGAATGGGCTTCATCTTATGGTGTTGAGTAGCTTCTGAGTTAGACATAAGCATTACCTCAAGGGGACAATCAATCCCTATAAATGACCTATAGCATTTACAACTTTTAAGGAATTTAATTTAAAAAAAAAAGGAAAATGTCAACCCACATCCCTAATTTGCACAAAGGAAAAATTCTCCAATTAGAAACTATCCAGCTTCGGCAAAGTCTGAATTTCCAGGCACCCCCTGGAGAGCCATACTCCTCTGCTGCTGCTTGCCTGTCCATTCCTTGTTGAATTACTTTGGTGTCACCAACCTTTGTAACAGATTCCTACCCTCTGAAAAGTGGTCTTAGGTTGATACTACACTAATGTTTTGATGCTTTGCCAGAAGCTTCCAGAATGCTATCTAAACCTAAAAGCACAGAGTTAGAAAAAGGTAGCATGGCCCAGCTGATGATCAGTCCTCCAATTAAGTAAAGCTGGACTGCACTGCTGTAAGAAAAGACGTATGGAGAAATATATCAAATGGCGGTAAAGTAAGAAATGGAAACAGTTTTGTGTCCATTTATTAGCAAAGTATTATTCATTTTGTGTCCATTTTACCTCAGCTGCACTTGTTTTTTTATTTTTGCGACACCAGTATTTAAGACCAGGTACAACTAATGTAAGAAGCTTAGAGTGATTTTAAGATCTAAAGTGAGCACCTGCCTGAACCCTGGTATTAGAGAAACAGTTATGCATTTGTGCAAAAAATGTTAGCAAGTACGTTTGTAATTTTTTACACCAATTACTGGTTTGTGTACAAAATATTAGCAAAATGCAAAACAATTACTGTTTGTATCTTTTTTATACATTAATGATTGCTGTGTGTTAAAAATGGTAGCAATAACTGGTTGTGTCCATTCCTTTTATATTTTTGACTGGTTACTGTAAATAAAGATGCAACATTGCTAACATTTTTTACACAACATAGTTAATAGTGTATATTACGGACAAAAACGGGAATTTTGCTAATATTTTCTACACTTTTAATGATGAATAGATGTTATTTTTTAGAATCTCTTATAACCATTTTGCCCCTTTATAAATTTCCCCTTACAGTCAAAGCTAGATGTTGTCTAGAAATATAGGGGTTAAACGTTGCTGCCACAGGCCTGGTTTAAGACAGAGTGAGGCTAAACTGAAAGCGAGGCCCAATACACTGATTTGTTTCTCAGACCCATGCCAGGCAGATATTGTAAATAGAATGGGTCTGTTTGCAGCATTGCTGCCCCCCCCCCCCAAGGTATTGGGGGCTCAGGGTAATTGCCCAGTTTGAACCCCCTTAAAACTTGCCCTGCCCTGACATGCCTATATATATAATGTTACACCTTCTGATAGCAGGACACCAGCATTACAAGTAGAATAAGGAAATATTCCACATGCATCTGTGACCTTCACAACATGTTTATTCACAGAATATACATTTTTGTCAGCATTACTGTTTCTGCTAAGTCTGCATCCCTTCAGCTTATCCATGATTTCTCCAAAATGCTTTTCCATAGAATGAATGAAGCTTATCTAGTTAAATGACTTGTCTGGAATCCAAGTTCTATGAGGTCACTGATAAATGGGAACAATATCCATTGTTAGATGCACTTTAGGCATTAATTCAGCCACATGGACCTATTATACCACATAAACCTCTGAGTGCAAAGTGGTGTCTCGATGTTACAGCAAACACTCTATAAATTTAGGGTAATTTATTCTTGATAGATTTATCAAGAAAATGATAATCAATAATTTATAAAGCTTCCTTGCTATTCTGAGGCTTCTCTTTGTCCTAATCCAATTTCTTAAGTCACTAAGAGGCCTTTAAACAAAATGAAATCCTAATGATTCTACTGCCATGCATAATTAATTGCCCTTACACAATCTTCCAAACTAAATCGATTGTCATTAGATTGAAGGATTTTTTTCTTCACAATGCATCATATTTTTACAGATGTTTTTGCTTTTGCTATTTTGTAGTAGCTTTGCTCTCCAGATCGATATCTGAGTTTGTTCATTTCAAAGGATTTTTTTGATTACAGACAGTTAAGTTTGTCCCAGAGCCCTCTTGAGCTTACCTGCTCCATCACTTTCTCTTTTGTAAGAAGGTCATTTACTGTAAGAAAACACCTATCAGCCTATTTACTGGTAGTAAAAAGTCTAGCCACAAAACAGGAAGCAGTTGTTTTTGATGACAGAGTCAGACTGGCCCACCAGAGCACCAGAGGATCCTATGTTGGGCCCCTGCATTGGTGTGCATAATAGGGCTAGGCCTAGGAATTAATAGGGTGTTAAGTAATGTTTTTTTGAAACTGATTTATCATTTATTTTTAATTTTGATATGTGTGTGTGATAACATAGCAACTTGAGGTGAGTAGGTGGTGGATCCTTTAGGTCAGCTTCTCTGGAGGGCCCATGGTATCCCAGTCTGACATTGGGTGATGGAGAAGGTAAGTAAATAGGGTTCTGGATCAAGCTCCTTGGAGGTGTTTTTTATGAAAATGCAGCACAAGAAAAATCATATGTGCCAACTTGCATAGCCTGCCATCCCCTTATGTAGCTTGATGATACATCATAAATAGTAATTTTTCTTATGTGGAGAGCTTTTTATTGTTGTATCACTGAACTATACTTGAATCTGCATTGCTGTAAGTATAGACAAATTTCATTGACATATGTTTATGTATGTTTATACTTCTAAAAACATAGAAAAACAGCCTCAAAAGAGATCAAATCATCATTATCTACTATGTTTACATAATCACAATGGTTGAATTAGCACATGGATATCCATGTGAGCAGTAATGCCATGCCAAGGCTTCAACCCTGTTACTGAACATTAACACTCCATTCATTCCCATTCAGTGATTGGGGAATATTTACTACAGATGTAGCTGACCTCGCTTTATCATTTAATACTTTGTTATAGGAATTATTTTGCAGCATTCCAATATGAGTTAAGATAAGTATACATTTAATTTTTTTTCTTTCACCACTTGAACTAGCATTAACCATAAGTTTCTATGGTGATGGAACAGTTGTAAGGCATAAATTATTAAATGGTCGCAAAATTGTGGAGCAATGATTTAACATTTAAAAACATGTTGAAACTGCATCTAAATAAATAAAAATTGGAAAACAAACATTTCTCCCTTTAGTAAATATGCCCTATTTACACCATTCACTGCCCATTCCCACACCTTTCATGTCTCCATACACTCACAGAATCATACCCCATTCGCTACCCATTCTCACACGTTTCACATCTTCATTCACTCACTGATTCACACATACTTACCTACTTACCAATTTGGAGTTACAATCCAATCTTCAGAATCTGAAAAAACTACAGTAAAATATTTAAAATGTATAGCTACCCTTTTTTCTGCCCCATAGTACTATACCTTACCTATTTCTTACACTTTATTCTTACTTAACCCTTATTGTTATGTATATTCCCATCTGCTTAAATACTGCCACAAAACCCATTGCTAGACTACAAATCCCATGATCCCATGTGAATCACTTGAGCAGTTAAACGAAACAGTGACTTTGGTTGGAAAAAGTGACTCTTGGAAAAGAAGAACCATCAGTGAGTTTTAAACATATATTTATATGTTCATTCCCTATTTTCTCCTTTATACTATTATCACTGTAATTATGTCATGCAAAAATGGTAGAAGTTAAGATTTTTGAGGAGCTGTTACATGCCCCTGTATTTCCTGCTTCTTTACTTCTTTATGTTACTCCTCCAACTGTAATTTATGAAATATAGGTGCAATACTGTTAAAGACTCAGGGGGTCATTCCGGAAACTCCAAATTTTCCGTCTTGAATTCACTGATAGCGAACTCCCATTGCAAAGTTGCGACCATGACAATTTTTTAGTTGCGGTAGCGATTTTATAATGGGAGAATTGTCGCGGTCGCAACTTTATAATGGGAGTTCGCTATCAGTGAATTCAGGATGGAAAATTCGGAGTTTCCAAAATGACCCCCTCAGTGGTCTATGCTGTGCTGATGCTTTGCTAGGAAACTGATGAATTTTAAAACCAAGGTTTTAAACGATACCTAGGCCAAATCTGCTTCTACAGTTGGCAGCTATAGAAGCTGCAGTTTGCAGTTATATAAGGACACTATATATATTGTAGCAGTTTGAATGCCTTGGAAAGGGTATATGGTATAGTTTGGACCCAGTTTAAGTCCTGGGGAGTGTCTCCCTTTAAGAATCTGGTGTGTAGACCACTCCCATACTCCACACCTAATTTA
>JAKJJM010031025.1:0-12609 GCA_021901965.1 Pipa carvalhoi
AAGTTTCCTTGTACTTTGTTCTATTCATTGGGTTAGAAAGATACTTGGGATAAGTGGCCTAAGTCCATATATTTCAATACAGAAGAATTTATATTCAACAGAATGATGGCCTAAGTCCAATACAAACTTCATTTTTCTAAGAATATCAATTTTTGGACTTAGGTCATTTTTCCGTTGAGCTCTTCAAGTGTATTATTTACCTGCAGGCATGGGTGTACGAATAAACAGACAATTCAGTATGTGATGCTAGGAACAGTGTATGGCATGTAGCAGATATCTCTCTTCCTTGTCTGAGAATTCACACTCTCTTGAGTGCTCTGTTATATATATAATGTGTGTCATTTTAGATGACTTTAAATTGGTTGAAGGGGCACTAAAGCCTGCTGGGAAACAGCAGGAACAATTAGGCTGTATGGCAACTATATAATGTTTTTTTGATCACCTTACATACAATCCAGGGCTCTGTTTCACACCATAAGTCTAGCAGTAGCAGCCTGATCTTTCTTTGTTGTTTGCCAAGTCACTGAAAGCTAGTGTCCTGGGCACAACTACATATAGAGCATGCACCAAATAACCAAAGCAGCTCTGTGTAACTTAATGACATGCCTTCTTTCCTTATACTTTTAATACCCATATGATCTTTGTTACCGAATAAAGGAAGTGTTGCTGCCAAGCCAAGACTTATCTTGTACCCTGAATATCTATGCAGAGATATGATAGTGTAAAATGGAAAACCCTTGGGTGAGTGCCACTGAGGTCATAATTTGCTTGTGCATTCTCATCAAAGATGGCAGACGCAACGCTGTAACAATATAAGATAAAAGATGAACTGGTGCAGAAGTCAAAGAGCAATTAGGAATTTTAGAATGTAAAGGTTCGGGCTACATGTAAGTGCCAAAATGGCTGATGTTTGGGGGAACCTTTGGTTCTTCTAATATTGGCAACAACTCTGTTGTCTAATGGGTCCTGATTTGTGTTATAAAGAACACTGAAATTCTAACTATGACATCCGTCATTATTTCAGGTGTACTTTGCAAGTATAACTTCAGGAACAAAGGATATTAGTGTCACCGGAGGATATTTTCATATGGCAAACATTTTCTTCAGGCAAAATAAGATGGACACTGCAGATTCTCTGTACACTGAGGTTAGTATTATTTTATTTGCTTTCTTCACAGACGCTACAGCTAGAATCACTCACAGAACCTTGCTTGCATTACATATTTAGTATATACGAGAATAATGTTGGGTGTAAAATCAGAATTAGTAAAGTGTTTTTGTTACATGGCTCCTTCCCTACTAAGTTACTGAATACTGGAGGGATTGCTGTTTAGGTGCAAGTTTTTTTTATACACAAATAAATATATACAGCAGGGAAATGTTTTATCATATGTGGAGTTAAGTTATGTGTTTTACATTTTATGTTGAAATCATTTATCAAACATTGTGAAAAGTAATGTCTTATAATAAGCAGGTTAATAATACAGTTTATTGTCATTTTGTGGTTGTGATGACAAAGCGTGTTTAGACACCAAAGGGACATTTATAAAGCTTTCCACTGATTTCTATAGATTCAAAAACTTTTCAGTGTAAAAAATGCACCAAAATTGACTTTTGACAGGTGATAAAAGCTTTATATATAGACGTGTCATTGTAATGGAAACACAAAGCTAAAATAATGAAAACCAAGAGCTGTAGAGGTATAAAAAATGAAAACTAAACATAAAAGACCAGAAAGATAAAATTGCTATTTGCATGGCAGTTATTCCTTGTAAAAATGTCATATTTGAGGTGAAATTTATTAAAATCGGAAAAGCCGATTAATGATAAATCGATTATTGCGAATATCGTTATCGAAAAATGGCCGTTTTTCGATATCGCCCGATTCGATATCACCCGAACATCCAAATAATGGAAATCGGTATCAATATCGTGATATTGAAAAATATTGCTGGTGATTTTTTTTTTATTTTTTTTTTTGAAAATCGAATTTTTATCGTGGTAAAACCATCCGATATCAGCAATTCGATATCGGTAAATTTTTGGTGATACTGAAATCGATTTTTTTTTTTTCAATTTTAATAAATTTCACCCTTGAAGTTGTGTTGATGAGTTTTATTGGTTTGTGTTGTCTCACTCTTTATAAATAAAAGATGGCTGCAACCACAGGTTAGAAAGCCAATCTCAAAATAATACAAACCATGTATTTAACTTCAAATAGAACATTTTAGCAGTGCTATGTAGGTATAACTGCCATGCCAATCTAAAGGCGATTTTTTTCGACTTTTTTCATCTGTCCTCCCCCCGTTTTTTGCCGCAAAAAGGTCAAAAACATAATTTTTGACCTTTTTGCTCCCCATTTCGCCCATTTTTCAGCTGTTTAAACAGTCAAAGGGTGTGAAAAGGTCGAAAACGTAATTTTCGACCTCTTTGCCAATTTTCCATCGTGAAAAAGTAAAAAAAAAAATAGTTTTCAGCTTTTGCAAATTTCGCCCTAAATGTAAAACTGCCATACCAATCTTATTTTTTTTTATGGTATTCCAGGTCCTTTAAAGTAAAAGTGATATACCCACTGAAGATCCTGCTTGGGGGTACCTTTTGCCCCAGTAAGCTGTACACTTAAATTTGTTTAGCTGAGCATCCTGATTTTATGAAAAATGACCCCAAATTAGACCTTATCTCAAATATTTTTAGTTGGTTTAACCGCACACTGACCACATTTCTCTGCCAGTTGGCAAACAATCATTTATTGTGAAGTTGCCAAACTGACTTTTAATATTGACAAAAATCCATTTGGGGGTGAGTGAAAGACTAAATTGTTTTGGTGACTTAGTAGATTTGAAAATCCTGGGTGAGTTTTACTTATGCGGGTTTACATGACAGTTTGACCAGACAGATTTGTGCATGACTAACATCTGAGATATAAAATCCCAGATATAAACTAGGTCAGGGGACTGTGTTTTTGAGAGGAAGGAAGTTACTTCAGTCTCCTGAGCACAAGGAAGCATCCCACACCCCACTCACACTGACACATAAGCACAAAAAGAGGAAGTGCCTTATTTTTACTGAAAACAACATCATTAGTAATGTTGTTTCTATTGATTAAAAAAGACTGCTGGGATTTCTGGGAGCTGATTCATTTAGATGTATGTTTGTATGTATATTTTTATTTATAAAGTGCCACAAGGTTACGCAGTGTTGTACAATCCAACAATACAATTATAATACAGACAAGGGAAGTGAATAACAAAGAACAAGTGAAGTAAATTACAAACATATAATCAAGAAGATACATCACTCTAAGTGCCAGGTCATGATTGAAACAAGAGGATGGATGTCCTTGCCCCATAGAGCTTACAATCTAAATAGGAGTACCTCTTTTCACAGCTATTATATTCCTTACAGTATACAATTCTGACAATATAACTAAACTTCTAGCTTAACAAATAAATATACAGCCCGAATTAATAAGGCCTATCACAATCCTATTGAGTTGGTCATTTTTCTGCATCGTTTTAAACCCTTTTCTATGAAAGGTGTAAAGGTATTTTGATCTTTCACTGTAATTCATAATTTTTCTTCATTTCATTTCTCTAAATCCTCTAACAGTCACAGTAACATATCTCTCAACATTACAAGTCCCCTGCAGGATTTTAATAAGGTAGCCTATACTTAGAGCTCTTAGATCTATTGTAAGCTGGGTTTACCTGTAAAGACTGATTTCTTTTTCTTCTTTCTCTTCAATTCAGCCAGTCTCTTATCTGATATTGTCCTGTGTCACTTGTGGTAAGGCTACAGTAGGGGTTTTCTTGTTGCCTTACTGCAAGCAGTAAAGCCACAACAAAACATGGTCTGTATGTGTTCAACCAACAGCTTTGTGTTCCAAACATATTCACTTTACAAACACAAAAATATGCCCATAGGCATTCTTTCCATAAGTGGTTGTTCCCAGCTGTCCATTCAAATTAAATGCCTCCCAAAACAGGTGTGTGGCATTTCTTATGGTATTCCCTAGATTTTTCTCACAACACCAGCTCCATCTTAAAAGTTAATATCGATATGTGCCTTAACAACTAAACTGCCATCAAGATAAATTGTTTTTATTTATGCCCGAATAGTGTGTAATATTTAGGACAGTGGTTTGCTTTTATTTTGTTAATAGTAATTGTTTCTGCTTGCTTATTTCTTTGTATCCATGATGACCTATAAATGAAAAAGTATACTGAACTGAATTGCAGCAAATATTTTATAATTAACCTGAAATTTACTTGACATTTTTTTTCTTTGTCAGGTGACAGCTATATGGCATGCTCATTTAAGCAAATTACTCAACAACCATGTAAATACAACTTCAAGCACCATTTCCTCTCTATTTGGTGAAAATAATCAGCAAAGTCTAGGTACAAATCTTTCTCATTTTATGTCTTTTATGTCCTGATACAATATGAGACTATCGAGATAGAGACAGTAATGTAAATAAATGGGAGTGCTACACTTTTTATATCTTTATACCTACAATACCCCTATAATAACACTGACCCCTGTGCGGTCTTTTCACCTATTTGAAGATATTTACAACTTACTAGTCACGTATCAATCATTTTTCCAGTGGCTTCTGTGAGCTAAAAAAATAAAAACCTTGATTTTTTGCCAAAGGGTCAAGTAGACAGCTTTTAGACTGTTGCAGGAATGAGGCTTCTACCCTTTGTATTATGGGAGATGACATACTGGTGAAGAGAGGTAGGCTGCACCATTTTTCTGAATAAGGAAAAGGTTTGTAACTGAAAAAAGTACTACCCTTCAAGACTTCAGTATTCCTCCGAGTTAAAGGGGTAAAGTAAATTCTGACTACTATCCGGTGTATTCAGTATTTTAGAGTTTAGTGACTAGATTTTGTTTTTTTCTAAGGTAAAATGGTGAATGGTTAAAAGGATGACTTGGTCATCATAACCTATACAGATCACATGTAGCATAGCTATTTATTTCTGCTACTTGTACTTTGTTGCAATAAACCAGTGCAGTGTGGTTCTAATTAACAGCAGTGGGTTGGCAAAAAGGATACTGTATGGACCTTTGATTGCCATATATTTCCCTTTTAGAATGGATCCATATAAAATCTTCTAGCTGCAGTGCTGAATAGTCATTAGTTCAGAAGCACAGTGCATGGTTGCTACCAATTCAGTGCAGTCTGTTCCATTTGCATGCCCTGGCAACCAAACTTATTGCCAGTGTATCAAGGAATTTGCATCTAAAATCACAGAGAAACCCCTATATAATCATTCTGCAACTGAAAAAATACATTACTAAAAGTAAAATGCAAGCTGATTGATACTGAAAAACTAGTTCTTTCCCTACAGTTAATGCATGAGCAATTGAACACAGCTGTTTTGGAGGCTCTTCAATATATGTGCTTTTTAATATGACTTTATATAAATAAAGATTGATTTTAAGGAACACTGGAGTGCCGGAGAACATCCGTTGTAATGACCTGAAGGAGCAACATTCCCTTCATATACATACAATAAAGATATGTGAACATCTCTGTTGTTTAAAGACCTTTTGAGCACCCTTCCTTCAACTTCATGCCAAACCATGAATGTTTATGATTCCTTTCCCTTTCACAAATTCACAGTTTCCATTTTCTGAAATTCAAAGATTGCTTATATTGCTATATAATGGAAAAACCTCTGATATGACAAAAGTTATAAATGAAAAATATATAAACTAAAAAAGTGGTGTGATACTGCTGTTTGATTTCTTTGCCCTTTTTGTCTGTTCGATTTATTGTAGCCTTAAAAAAATAAATTGACCACAGTGAAAAATTAGATGCTGATTCATTATTTTTTCTAATCTGGATCGTAACCTAAAGGTAAAGATGAAAACTTTCTTAATATGGAGCTTATGTAATAAACAAATGTCATTGTTAGTACAAAATGTACCATCTTTATTAGCTTGTGAAATATTGTATGTGTCTGTTATCAGTGACTGAGCTCCATTTTGTACTATAGATGAAACCCAAGAAGCAGAAGCTTTACAGATCCTGAGTGCTATATGTGACATAAGAGAACAAGCTTCAAAAAAGGATCCAACCAAGATGGTACATATACTTCATACTTGTACTATGCTTCACTTCCTTAGCATGGATTTACAAAAGGTAATTGTCATAGGGAAAACCCAATAAGTAATTGTTATTTCCATGACTTTTTCAGGAACACTTACATATACAAATTAATGTAAAATACAATAGCACCAACATTAGGTCATACTACCAACTCACTGTTGCATGAGCCCTTAAAGGGCCAGGAAACCTAAAATGAAATTTACCCCACAAACTGAATAGCAGGTATCATATCATTCACAGATCTCCAGATGGAGCAGGCTTGTATGTATATATAATTAACACTGGTTGGCAGCAAACAGGAAAAAAAGCTGGTGGTAAACCTTCTGCAACAGAGTTGGTATAACTAACAGATTCAATTACACTTGTTTAATTACCAGGGAAAGTATCTTTTGTATACAGTATGTAAAGTTTATATTCATTGCTACTGTTCAACATTTTAATGTTTAACCTTATACTACTGAAATGATGTCCATACAAATATATGGAAGGTTTGGGTAAGATCGGGGCAGTAAAAATTTCTTGGAGTGCAAAAGTTGACCCAAAATCATTTGAATAGACTTGTTGTACAATAAATATTCATTTTCCCCAAGGCAGAAGAAATTGGTCAGAAACTACTTCTTGCAACTCAGCAGCTTTCAGAAGACAAAACTTCCAATGACATTGCAGTTTTATTTAAGCTAATTGAATTAAAAAGAACCACCTAATGAGACAAGTACACGCAGAACAAATGCATGTCACAACTAAAAACAGACACCCAAAAACAGAACAAACACTACTGGCAAGCACGCTAGTGTTTGGGTGTTATACATGAAAGAGTGAATTCACCTGTTTAAGTGAATTTTCCTTACATCATGACGAGTTGGACATCAATTCTGCATATTAACTAAACTGTGCATAGTTGCAGTGATGGAACAAATTGTCAAGAAGTGCATTCTAAATATAATTCGGGAAATGGTGGCGTATTGCAGGTAATTTCTCATTAATAGGCATATTAAGGTGAAGTCATGTCATCACAAGGATCTGTTTAAAGGATTCAATGTCACTATAACTCTTTTGTATATTTATGACAACATATGAGCAATATACATGCATTAATAAAAGAAATTACTATATCAATATTGTGTTTATTTCATTGGCACAAAATTCCAAACTCATTTTTGCATTTAGTTGGAACATTTTATAAGCCTTTTGAGTAAAATGTCACCAGAATAGAATTAGGACCTCTGCTGCAAGCTCCCCAATTCACCACTTTCCTTTACCAAAGTCAAATCTATGCATTCTCCCTAGCATGCTGTCACGGGTCTCACACATACAAGGGGTTACTACGGGAACTGGGTCGCCACTACAGGCACTATAGCGAACCCAGAGCCCGTTATGCCATCTAGAAGAACTAAGGCGCACTAACAAACATATAGGGAAGTGCAAGGTGGTACACCTTCTAGAGGAACTAAGGTGTACAGTGCATAAGTGTAGAGACATGGTGGTATACCTCTGGAGGAACTAAGGTGTACAGAGGGAAGTGTAGGAAAACACACAGGAGCAAGTGGTACACCTCTGGAGGAGCTAAAGTGTACTGGAATGCGAGAACAGGAACAAATGTGACTTTAAAAAATGTGGATTCTCTATACCACAGTGGGTGTGGCACTGGTTAACTCCGAGGTGCAGAGTCTAAGGAGAGCCAGGACTTCACCCTAGACCCCCGCAAGGGGGTATGGCCTTTGCGGCAGGTACCTCCCAGGTCGCGGCCCTCAGGTTAACCCCCCCATTGGTGGCAACTGGAACAAATACAAATGGGAACACTGGTGGAATATTTGGAACAGCTTAACAATAACGTAGGAGGAATATACTAGTGCAGCCTAGCTCAAACGTCACAGCACCCTTGGGCACCAAAAAGACAGCACCTACTGGAGACAGTGAAGAGTAATAGGCTCCTGGCTCAACTCTGCAGAGACAAAGCAGAGCTGTACTTGACAAAGCTGTGGTGCTAGCTGTGAAGGGACTGACACAGATGCTGCAGAACCTCTTGGCTGTAGACATATGGAGCTGATCCCTTTAAGGCTGACTTGGCAAGACTGAATGCTGCAGAACTTGGAACAAAGCAGGCTGTTAGACAGGCATAGACAGGAAAGCAGAATATAACCCAAACAGACAAAGAACCACTTCCAAACTGACAATGTAACATTGATACTCAAGCGCTGTGCTAATCACAGCGTTCCCTTTTGAATCTCCCGCTGCTGATGTCACGTGTGACGTGAGCCGGCCGTGAATGGCCGCTGAACCCGGAAGCGTGGGTCTATACGGAGCCCCAGCGCTTGCCGGCTAATAGAGGCACCGGAGTCACGAGCGGTAGAGCTATGAAGAAGCTGCCGCTCGTGACACATGCCTTGGTTAAATTGTCACTCCAACACATGACGAAAGTATTGTTGCATTTTGCATCAATAAGACGGGAAGTGGTTTGAAAATACGCATCCAGCATAATGTGAATTTGCCCCAGAAAATAACTGTCATTAGTGAACATGTGAAGTTGGAGAAGTGGCAAATTGTTGCAAATTCATGCATTTACACTTTTCTAAATGTACCCTTTTATAGCATTGCCATAAGGGACAATGGTAAGCCTTTACATTGAAGTATTTTTACAAACCAGAAGAATATGTTCAAAACCAAAACAGCATCCGACCCAGATATAAAACCCACAGTATGAAAACAAAAACAACATATGGGTGAGGTGCAATATATCAGCTATGCAATACACACAAAAAAAAAATGGATATCTAAATTGCACTCCGACTGGTAAGAGTAGGTATAATACCAATGGTCTAAGTAGAAAACTAGATCCCCTAGAACAGCAATAAAACATGTTACCCACAGGTACCAGAAAACAAAACTTTAATATAAAATCACACAACAAAATCACAAAAATCCTCAACACCCAAATACACAAAAAATCAAAAATGAGAAGGGGTGTCCCCCGTAATATCACAAGTGGTGAAGGGAGAAGGAGTATCAGCACTTTAAGTAATACAAGAATATTTTTCGATATGTTTTCTGAGTGTTTTGTCACCCATTTTTGTTATCAATTCTTTGCTTCCTCCAAATAAGTATTTTGAAAGCAGCAATATCACCTGGCCCAAACTCTGTTGTAACCTGTTTTTTTCTGAAAATTTTTTTTGTCGTACATAAGAAAGATAGGTTTAAGGCAGTTAATATAAGGAAAGTATCTGTTCCATCAAGTTTCTGTTCTTAATTTAACAATTGTCCTGCTGACAAAAGCCATTATATACTTTCCAAAAAAATAAAAAGGACCCGCATGGGTGTGTTTTATAGACCTGCGCCCAGCCCTTACCAACAATCTTCTAACTACTCCATTTTTGTCCTCTTGTGATCTCAGTCTGGACCAGACCTTACCCACAACCTGGCTTAAGAAGCTCTTAGCCAAAGCATGGGCAAAAAGTAAGAGAAGGTACAGGCATGAGGAAGGAGAAGAAGCTAAACTATTATATGGTAATCATAAAGTATTTCATACACCTGCAGGCCAAATCTATTTTATGTAGAATCATGGCCACCAATAACAGACCAATCAGCAAAGGCTAGTGTTGCAGTGGAGGACCCTCACCGAAGCTCTGGTTTGTGATATTCATTATAATTTTAGATAACTACATTTCCAGACAAAATTTGGAAGTTTAGAAGAAGATAATTGGCTTGTGTGATGCTTACTTCCAACATACTTTTACTGTCATTACCCAATGGGTCACTAACCAAGGGGTAGGATAGAGGGGCTTATTCATCAAAGTAAGAATTCGACTAAGTGAATTCATAATTCTTATCACTTCGGGTTACTATGTTCTGATTCTCTACTCATTCACTAATCACGGGATTCTCATAGAGAAGTCTTAACTGTGCCAGTAGGTGTCTTTCTTTCATAGTGTTGCATAGTCGGTCAGACAGTAGAAGCCCTGCCATCAGCCCCCTAATTTTCCACTTCAATCTGGAAAAGTAAAACTGGTGAATGCGACACAATATGCCTTGTTGAAATGACTTTTCCCATCTGCTGATCCTCAGATATTTACCTGGCTAATATAACACCAGGACTATATTTTCATATACTTTCATACTTGTTAATTGATTTTGTAAAAGGATAGTATCTACAGAAATAAAGTTTGTTTATGATTTAGATATACTTACTAAACTATATTACTCCTTATAATAGATTTACTATAAAGATATTCTGACACTTTGTGGGGCCCTGCTAACAGGGCTTCAGTCCTAATGTAATTAGTCCAGTCCTGGAGTCCAGCACTGCTTTACTCACATTGACCCTTTAGAACTATTAGCTCCATGAGAAGCATGGTCAGGTTTTACAGGCATAGCAAATTCATATCCCTACACACAGCTACGCTTGGACTGATGCAACTTTCCTTCTCCTTACTTACTAAACTGCATATTCAATTGCTGAAGAACTATCAGCGATGTGTAGTGCAGCATACTCAGTCGAACAAGGGGATGCATAGTGATACCAATTCACCAATTAAGCAAAGTGAAGTCATCTTCCCATGATTCCCAAGGATCTGTCACTCTTAACTCTATTTCTCTTATATTTATTTCAAAATACTAGTAATATGAAGGATAGATCACAAGAAAGGATAAGGTTATAAGTTTGTTACATTTTTGTTGCCACTATTGTTATCGTATTAAAATTGCCTTTATTACAAATACAGGTAAATGTTATTTACATTTCTTTCAATGTGACACAGTTTCTAACTCCTAATGTCACTTGGTCACTATATTTTCTATGAATTTTGATTAAACAGTTGCCTTATGCCATAACTGAGCCCTGCTGTAAGCCCCCTTAATTTTCCATTTTGATCTGGTGACATAAAAACTGTAAATTTTCTACAATACGCTTTGATAGATTTGCACTCCAATGCTTGATAAATAGCTGTCTCATTTGCACACTAGGAGTTTTGTAACTTTGCGACTGTCTGAAGCTTTCAAATTGGTCATGTATTTGCTACATCGCCAAAAATAAAGATTAATAAGCAGAATTGGGGAAATGGTGAATGGATGCGAATTCAGACCTTTATGCGACTGTTCAGGCTTTGATGAATTTACCTCTCAGTGTCAGAAGCAATTTCATTCTCAAAGTTATTGTACTTTTTTGCAAGCACAGGGGATGATTTCCTTGCTTCTTCTTTATCAACACAACAGTCATGCCGCACTTTATGACTGAAATACAGGCTGACTTTTTACTGGAGGGATTTAGCCTTGCAGCATGTGGGGTTATAAACAACTATAATTTCTACCATTGAAGCTTGGTGAGCTTTAAGTGCATGAATCTGGATTATTAAAATATGAAAATATTGGGATGATGATATCCTTGTATATTTGCAACTTGTGTGTGACGTCCATAGATGTTAAAATACAAGGTCTTCAAAAAATACTATAGCACATTCCCAATGTGCAGCATTTTAAAAAGTTCCAGGATTTAATACCAGAACCTTACGATTAACTTAGATTTACAACATCATGTCATTAAGCAAGATACAATATGAACGCTCTTTCAGATCAGGTCTCTATAAAAGACAACTATACGGACAACCATAAATTCTGTATTTACATCCTTCAACTTGTACACATCTGGTATTGCATTTACACACACATACACACAAGATGGTCAATTTGGGGTAGTGCAGATCATTAGCGGTGCATTCATACATGTTACACTCTGGAGTCCATGGCATACATTTTGCCAGTTGCAGTTCTTCCATATTTATAGATGGATCTCTGGTTCCTTGAAGCTGATCCAATATCTAGGAATAATAGGAGAAACCATGCAGTGAAAGCAATTTATTATCTCTGTCACCTGTTTTTCTACTTTATACATATTTTCTGGACAGAGGGCACATTCTTATTTATGCAGAAAAACATAAGGCTTGTCAGGAAGCTTTTTTAGTAAGATATGTAAGAAAATAATGAAATTAAAATGGAGAAGCTAGAACAAAGTGTGTTAAAATACGTTGTGTTGTTTTGTGAGTATGAGATACTCATACTGTGAGTTTAGAAGTCTTTCCACCCACCCACCTACCTGCAGGTAGAAGACATCCTCCGGGTGGCAGACCTGATTGGCCTGGTATCTTAACTCTGACCTATCTGGTTCACTCATAGAGCATGATGCACTAAGGAAGAGCAGACTGGAAGAAGCATATGGAAGGGTGAAAAAGAGAGACAGTAAAGTGAATAGGTGATAGAGATTGTTTGCATGTAATAAGATAATGTGTGCAGGTGTGAGAATGAGCACATGGTTAAGTGTGCATGCACGAGTGTGTGTACAGGTGTAAGTGTATGTGCATGTGCACAATTGTATTCATGTGCAAATGTGTGTGCAGGTGTGTAATATACACAAGTTTAATATTAATAAATCTGGTTAATGTGGCCTTTAAATTGATCATGTAAGGATTATGCCCTCATTAGAATCCCCTTTATCAGAAGGA
>JAKJJM010031037.1:0-11013 GCA_021901965.1 Pipa carvalhoi
ATGTATGTTTTTGGATTGTGGGAGGAAACCGGAGTGCCTGGAGGAAACCCACACAGGTATGGGGAGAACATACAAACTCCATGCAGATGAAGTCCAGGGTGGAACTGAACCCAGAACCTCAGTGCTGCAGGTGTTAACCACTGAGCCACCACACTGCCCCATTCTTATTAAGATCTTACAGTTCTTGTGCCAGAGAAGCTGCCCCCATTTCCCTAGGTATGGTATATAATCCCACTCGAATATACACTCATGGATGGTTGTATATAATTTCCAATCACATCAACATTGGTGTTAATGATCAGCTGACATTAAGAAGGCTATAGTGTCTGACTCCATCAAAATGCACAGTTAGGTCTAATCTAAATCTAATAACGCAATTCACAAATCAAATTTAAAGCCTACTGACAAGAAATACAAGTACTGCCTATACTACAGTATAGGTGAATATCTTCCCAAAGCGCAGATATGTACCCTAACTCATACATGCAACCGTTAATACAATAAACTCTCTATTTTGGCAATGGTACTGTGTTTATATGGATATCACAGCGTTGTTTCATTGGGGTATCTCAGAGTGCTAAGTAGTTTTAACCATTGGACTGCATGAAAATTTACAGTGTTATCATGAGTTATCTAAACATTGTGATAGAATTCAATTCAGACATCAAGTTGTTTGTGTTTAAAGTCACATATCAAAGCACAGTACCTTTTAATTCTAAAAACATATTGACAATTTACTTGTAAAATTAAATCAAATATATAGCATATTTAGTTCATTTGAAATAGTCAATTCATGATTCATATGCCCCCAGCCCCCTTTCTGTCTTTGTTCTCCTGTTCCGCACTACAGATTTTTCAGTGACTTTGCTTTCTCTAATCTACCCATCTAAACCTTCCTTTTTCCAGTCTCAATGTTGAGCAAACATTGTTTTGTTGTGTTTTCCTCACTGGAGATTTTATAAACAGGTGTATTTTATGTACGGGTGAACCCACTGAATAACTTTTTTTTTATTGGGTCGGCTGATAAACGAGGGTGAATTTATTACTTTTAATCTAAATGTATATTATGCTTTTGAATTTAATGGACGTCCCTCCATTTTATATCTCACTTGTCTCTGTTTATTTATGTCTGTGCATAAAATCTAAAATGTTTTCAAGTGAACAATCTAGAATTTTTTTCTGTCTTGGGGTTGGATTATTAACTTATGGAATAAACATTATATCCTTGTACACAGAGTAACTGCACCACCCCTAAAAGAATATATACAGGCATGTATGTAAGTACATACACAGTTACAAAATTAAGGTTAGTTCACTTTATCATCACTACGTCTACAGAAAAGAGTAACATTTGACAATTCTCCCCAAATTGTAAGCCATTAAAGTGAAGGAAAACTAAATACATGAGGAGAAGGCTGCAACCATAGGCTGTTTCAAGCTAGTGAAATTCATGCTGAAAATACATTAAAAATGGATGTGCTAATAATGAAAACTGGCATTAAACAAGGAATAAAATAAAGCATAATTTGTTACGCATATACTAGTTCATATTTCCAGTACACAAATAATAAAAAAAACAAACATTAAATGATAGGATAATCAGTCCTTGTGAGGCTTTTTTATACAATCCATATAGTGGTGGATATGCTAAGTGCATCATGTGTAGTGTTCTGTTGCATACAGAGGCTTCCTTGAGAGAGTGAGAAACTCCCAGAATGCAAAGAGGGTAGGTGTCATAGGTCATTTGACCTAGAGGGTGTGTATAAGAAAGTGTAGTAGAGTTATTTTCTTTCTTCCCTCTCCTGTACCTAAGGCGTCAGTGGGAAGACCTGCCCAGAAGAGAACATAGTACTGCAATTAAAAATGGGTACCTCATGGGTAGGAAGCCCAGTGGAGTTACAACTAAGGACCAGAATCTCCTGAACTGAACAGAGGTTCTGGAAGGAAGAAGGTTTTGAGAGTCTCTACAGTAGCTAACCAGAGAGTGGGTTGGGCTAGACACAGTTATAGGTGATATAGTAGCACAAGGCCAGTCAGGCCAGTAGCAATAAATGCTCAATTCTCTGTAAGGGATCCCAGTAGTGTGTAGAGCTGAGAGTCTTCCCAAAGACTCTATGGTGCATGTGTTGCTGGTCCAAAGAGAAACCACTCTGTGACTCCCAGAGAGAATTATATGTGTTGGAAATGTGAGTAGATTTCAATAAATGTTACATGAATTGCATATAGTGGACACCATGATATATATCTGGTTGTGTTCCTATACGACTCTTAGGAGCCGTAGTCCTTATGATTTGGGCTAGTCCCCCACAATAAATCTTTACATTTATTTATTGCGTGGTAAAAGCGATGGATAGAGGGATAAATATTTCATTGAGGGGGTAATTCAATATCCTAAATGTTTCCTTATTTAACCTATTATTTCAACAAAATAAATAAATAATGTGAAACACTCTCCATATCTTTAATAAGCATTGCTTTGATTAACCGTGACATCTATATTTAGAAGGGAATAATTGAGACGAAGGTCTGTTCAACATGGGACTATATCTCATGCATCCATCAAATTACTTCTGAGATTTATTTTGCAGGAGTTCTACATTATTTTTTTTTTAAACATGTCACTTTTAAATGTAAAAGAATGGATGTACTCATTTAATTTCATACCCCTAACCGAAGCTATTTTTCTTGAGGTTACTGTTGTGGACGTACATAGACAATGGTTGCAGATATTTTTAGGGGCTTAAGGCAACACTAGAATAGGTTTGCATTTTTTATTTAAGTGCAATGTTTGTATCACTCAAAGTTCCTATCTGGTGTGGTAGAATTCCTTTTATGCCATGTATGTATGTATGTATGTACGTATAATTGTATTTATAAAGCACCACAAATTTACGCAGCGCTGTACAATTCAACAACACAAATATATTTTCCCAGACATGGTAAAAGTGCATTAAATAACACAAGTATAGTATCTCAAGGACATTTCACTTTAAGTGCTAAGTTGTGGTTGACACAAGAGTTTGGAGGTCCCTGCCCCATAGAGCTTACAGTCTAAATGCCATCTGTTATACTTCTTGTGCTAAATGTGGCTTTAAATGCCAGTTAAAGCTTGACAATACGATTAATCCAAAATATAGGTCTACTGTAAATGCAAAGAGACCCATGAATCCTATGAGACTAAAACTATCAATGGACTTTAATATCATTGTAACTGGTTTCACCGCTTCAGTAATGGGAAATAGCCTTGGAGGGATGCTGTTCAGTATTTAATTATAAAAAATACATTGCTCACACAAAATCAGTGTGAATTTCTAAAGGATTGGTCCTAGGAAACAAATGTGATCACACGCTTATTAAACCGAATTAAAGCAATGTAGATCCAGTTTAAGACTCAGTAAATAGAGAAAATAGCAACTGTATATAGAACATTAATTACCAAACAATATAATTCTTATTGGATTGAAACAGAAAGCCATGAACCACAGGGACATATCCAGAACCGTTTAAATGTCAATACCACATGACATTGAGAACGGTCCTGGAAGAATCAATATTTGTATATATCACTAAATTATGTAAGGATGTTAAATTAGATCAGCAGAGGATTGGGATACTATGGATGACTGGGAATTCATATGTATGTATATTTTATTTATAAAGTGCCACTAGGTTAAGCAGCGTGGTACAATACAATTATACAATTATAATACAGACATGGGAAAGTGCTAAACATAGACCAAGTGAAGTAAATTACAAGCATAAAATCAGAAAGATATATCACTCTAAGGGGGTCATTCTGAAAACTGCGAATTTTCCATCCCGAATTCACTGATAGCGAACTCCCATTATAAAATCGCGACCGTGACTAAAAAATTGTTGCGGTCGCAATTTTATAATGGGAGAATTTGTCGCAGTCGAGACTTTATAATGGGAGTTCGCTATCAGTGAATTCTGGTCAGAAAATTCGGAGTTTCCGGAATGATCTCCTCAGTGCAAGGCCATGATTGAAACAAGAAGATGGAGGTCCCTACCCTATTCAAGCTCCCTTTGCTCTGAGATGCTATGGCAAATTTGGGTTATTTAGTTTGCATTACTAGAGACACTCCTAAATTGTTTATTTTAGCAAAAGGTAGCTGAATTGTTTAATACTGGAGGTACAGTATATTTTACCTACAACAGTTACGCTGAACATATGATCCCCATATCACCTTGTAAGTCATAGGGTACATCAAGCACTATCTATAGAGAAAACCCCCACTTATAAGTCAACTTCAGCCTTAGCATGATATAGTAAAATGATTGCTACTCCTGTAGTACCTGTGTACCCAGTGCATGATACATAGCAGTTTCAAGCTTATACTTCTGCCTTGAGATCAAGTTTCCATTAACTGATATGATAGAAGTCATTACCAATGGATGTAACTATAATTTTGGGTATTATAATATAATTTTTCTTTTATATTAACGTCATTAAAAATAAATAAAGAACAAAATTACCCATGCTAATTAATTCCCAACAATATCAATTAACGTACTTAGCACTCCATATATCTATTGTCTTCAACCTCACAATATCCAGCACTTGACAGAAATATTTAGTACTGTTGTAAAAACATACTCATCAGCTCTGGATGCTTCAACCAGAAATAAATTGAACCTGGAATCAGTAAGCCTTTAAATGTAAGATTGTAAGCTCTACAGGGTAGGAACCTCCAACCTCTTGTGTCAATCATGACCTAGCACTTAAATTGATTTTATGCATGTAAGTTACTCACTGGTATTGTATAATGCACTTTTCCCATGTCTGTATTATATTTGTATTGCTGAATTGTACAGCGCTGCGTAAATTTGTGGCGGTTTATAAATAAAATTATACATATATACATACATACATACATACATACATACAAATGAGATGCACAGTACAGTCACTGAGATCCCTCACTAGATATATGGGCTAGCAATTAGTTCCACTAAATTCTTTGGTAGGTCAGTGAACTTACTGTACTAAGCTGTCTACCCAATATAGGATTCTACCCCCTCTTACTAAATTCTCACCTATTGATCATCATTAGCTCAAGGATAACCGGGAATTTCTCCCCACAGTTTATAAATGAAGAAGACAATTCGATACCAAGGCTCTCCAATAAAATACAAAAGATTTTCATTCCAAACATATATATATGCAGATTAAATAATAAAGGGGTAAATGTATCCTACACTATGTATAAGTAGAATTGGCTTAGTAACATCACCATAAGATAAGCAGTATTTCTGAGAAGACTAAATACTCAGTAGGAATGTAAGGTTGGTACAGACATTCTCCCTACACATTAATTTCCTACTTTCTTATAAGTCACTTGTTCCTATTCCAAGTAATGCACATATACAAGGAAATTCATCAACAGGGTCAATCGTTTATAGCGGTCTAGTAACCCATGGCAACCAATCAGAAGTTTGCTTTTAGAATTCTAGATTCTGATATTAGAATGCATGCATATACAGAATTTAGATGTACTGGATGTATTTTAAGGTGAACATCTATTTAAAAGAATATCGCCAAAGTGGAAAATTTCACTTTTTTCCCCAGTTCAGTTTGTTACACAGTCCAAACTCACTGTGCGCCCGGAATTTTATTTACACTAATAACGGATAATGCATCCTTTTCCGTAGGCGAGAGATATGTTACTTTACCCAACAGAACCATCTGGTACATCCATTTTTTTTCTGAACAAATTAAGCCTTTAATGTAACCGAAACAAATAAACAGAAGTATTTGTATGCATGGGTAGCATATAGGACATGAATATTTTATTCAAGTCTAACTTGATTCAGACATATGCAAATTGAAAGCCTACAAGAATTTGTATTTACAGATCTGAGACTTTTAGATTTTTATACACTAGTTTACATAATATTTTGCGTATCTTTCCATAAATGGCTCATGATTAATATTTTACCTGTCTTTCTCACTCATAAAATGAAACGTGAAGATGCTTTGTTTATGATATAATACAATATGTGCTATGATTTATGAGTTACGTAAAAATAGATCGCTATCTTTTCTCGGGCAGAAGTTTCTAAAAAAAAACAGTAAGACCAAAAAAATTAAATTGCTCCAAATGCATTTATAGTTACTCTATGGGCGAAATTTCGAATCTTTTCGGGCTTAATTTGGCAAGATTCGATTTCCAGATTGTGGAAATCTGTGTTTTTCGATTTCCACAATCTGGAAAACGAGATTCCTGTGGGAGGATCACCTCCCGCGAGAATGTCGGAAAGATCTATAGCGGTCTTTCTGACTTGGATAAATTTCACCCTATATATTCCATCTGTGCTTTTCTATATTCTATATACTGTATGGAAAGTAAGATATTTAGATGTTTAGTTTAAAAAATTGGGCTTTAGGGCAGCACTTCCTCTATATGTATTATCTAAAGCACCATAGGAAACAATGGGACTGGCTGGGGTTCAACATGGCTGCTATCATTAAAGATAAACACAAAGAGAAAACAATATACTTTAGGGGCAAAATTTAATAAGGTCGAAAAGTACGTTTTGACTCTTTCTTCCAATTTTCACATGAATATCGGGGCAAAAAATGGCGAAGAGGTCAAAAAGTATGTTTTCGACCCTTTGCCCATTTTTTGCCTGAAAATCAGCTGAAAAATTACCAAAAATTGGACTAAAAACGGGTGAAAAATGGGCTAAAAAGTCAAAAACATTCTTTTTGACTTTTTCGCCCTTATTTTTTGAGCTTAGTAAATTTTGCCCTATGAATTCAACTTCAAAGATATATGTTAGAAAAAGCGCTGTTTTGAATAATCGCCAAGCCAATCCAAATGGGATTTTTTCTATTTTTTGGTGTCACTGTTCCTCTAAGATTTTAAAACTGCAGTTTTGGTGGGAGTGAGAAAAGCAATATACAGAGGCTTTGCCACTGATATGAAAATTCACACAGATTAGGTCGATGTGTACTAAAGCAGTATTTATTTTCCATCTCTAATCTTTCAGATCTTTAATATTTTAATATTGTTCTTTTTTATTTTACTGCCGGAGCCAAGTCAATATTGTTGTTCTTCCATGGCATAAAATATGTCGCTGACTGTAATATAGAAGGGTTAGCAAATCAATAACTCAGTTAGCCAAGACTAATTTGGTTCCGGAGAGGGGAAAATTAGCTTTAAGGAAATAATATTCCATTTCTGAAAACTAAAACAGTGAATTTCTATAAAGAATGTTTGTTAAAAAGGTTTTAATTCACAACCTCTAGAACTTACTAAATTTTCATATCAATGTATTTCCCCTTTACAGATTATATTTATAATGAACCTCAGATTCTCTGCGACGTGTAATAAAGAATTCTCCCTTAGCTTAGCCCCCTATTACTTCTTAACTTTGTAACTTTGTCCTTTGTATGTGGCCCCGCCTTCTTGAAAAACTAAAATATACTATATATATATAAAATATATAAACTATAATATTTCCCTGTTTTCCAGACTAAACCTCAGGATTGCTTTGGATTTAAACTATTGCTCGTTCTGCGTAGGGGTGATTCATGATAAGGGATGCTACTTATAATTATACTTACCGATCTCCCTCGCTCCAGCGCTGATTCCTGCTTCAAGAAACACCAGTACTGCAAACACCAAATTCTTTTCTTTTGTTTCAGTGCTACAATCCTCTTCAGGTTCACACCTCCTCTTCAACATCAGTGATTTTTCCTTTTGCTTCTGGGCATGCTCAATCAGCGATGTTAAAGAGGAAGCAGGAAGTGAAGAGGATTGTGACACTGGAACAGAAGAAATGAAGATAAATGTTTCTTGAAGCAGGTGTCAGCGCTGGACGGAATGAGGTGATTGGTGAGTATAAATAGTTTCCACTATTAAGAATCACCTACTGTATAGTCACAACAAGCATTAGTTCTCCTTTAAAAATGCTCCCCTATAATGCTCACCAAAATTCAGAATTATGGGGAGGAATTCTTTAAGCTTAGTAAATGCAAATATAACAGTTGTGCAAAGAAAATGCACAACTTGAATGTCACTGCCTTCTTGGGCACAATCTGAAGGTCCTCGTTATTCACAAATCCCAACAATTTAACTAAAGAGTGATTATGTATGCATGATGTGATGTCAGTAATTGATCACATGATTTATACACCCCCACTGTTTGTATCAATCACACCTGATGAAGAGAGGTTCAGTCCCCCTCAGAAACATTGTTTGTGAAGATGGCACAATAACAGTTTGCTTTTGGAACATTTGAGACGACCACTGCTTAATATTTTTACATCAGAAATGGCAGGGTGACCCCTATGGCCGTCCAACAGGTTCCGGACATCTTGCTATTTTTGGACAATCTGAAGCTTCCAGCATCGGACTGGTAATGAGAAATATACAGTGTTTTTCTTTGAAGTTGAATTCCTGATTTTGTATTATTTTGAGTTTGTTTTCATCCCTTGAGGTTGCAGCCATCTTTTATCTGTTAAATAAACCCCCACTCAGTTCTATCACATTTTAGGGAACTTTAAATAATACATGTCCATAAACTGCCCCAGAAATACAGAGAGAGAGAGAGAAAAAGAGACAAGAAATAGAGACAGAGAGAGACGAGAGACAGAGAGAGACGAGAGACAGAGAGAGACGAGAGACAGAGAGAGACGAGAGACAGAGAGAGACGAGAGACAGAGAGACGGGAGACAGAGAGAGACGGGAAACAGAGAGAGACGGGAGACAGAGAGAGAGAGGGAGACGAGACAGAGAGAGAGAGATGATACAGAGAGAGAGAGACGAGAGAGAGAGAGACAGAGAGAGATGAGAGAGAGAGAGATGAGAGAGAGAGAAACGAGACAGAGAGAGAGACGAGAGAGAGAGAGACGAGAGAGAGACGAGACAGAGAGAGATGAGCGAGAGAGAAACGAGACAGAGAGAGAGAGAGAGACGAGAGAGAGACGAGACAGAGAGAGATGAGAGAGAGAGAAACGAGACAGAGAGAGACAGAGAGAGAGACGAGAGAGAGAGATCAGAAATAGAGACAGAGAGAGACGAGACAGAGAGAGAGAGATGAGACAGAGAGACGAGAGAGACAGCACAAATCCACAAAATGTGGGAATTCAACTTCAAAGATGACATTTTTACAATTACTGCTTAAGAATAACTGGTATGTCAATCCAATACCAGTTTAAAAGATCAGTAACACCAAAAAGTATGATGTTTAGCTATTTAGCTTTAAAAATCGAACTTTAGGGCACACTTCCCAACTAAAGCACCATAGTGGGACTGGACGAGGTTTGTTTAACAACATGGCTGCTATCAGTAAAGTTAACAGACAGATAAAAGTAAAATGTATAAGTTCAACTTGAAAAGATAACATTTCTGCAAGTTCTGATTTTGAATTATTGCCATGCTAATCCGAACGGGATTTTTTTTTTTTTTTATGTTTGTTGTCACTGGTCCTTTAAATAGGCAGGAACTTTAACTGGCGTCTACTGCAGAGATGGAAAAAAAACTCGTCGTTGGACAGTCTGCTTCTCAGATATATTAAAGGGTCATTTTGTTACATTGCTATTTTCTTCTTTTGTGTAATGCGTCCTGAAAAAAAAAATCTAACTTAAAAGGAATTTCCACAGATCCCCTTCGGCCTTGCCGAGGCCCACTTTTAAACGGGGCACAGCTAACAGAATTCTTCTTTCTTTTAAAAATGCATAGAGTCTCAATGATGTAACTCGAAAAACAATTTCATTTAGCTTCCTGACTGGCCAATCTAAAACCCTGTTTCAGCAATGTTGCCCTGTAGCTCCCCAACACAGCTCATCATTTTATACTGACGTCTTGATTAATAAACGGGCAGACATTTTCTAAGACTCAGCATTCCTTCATGGTCATGATGCAGTAACGGGAACACAGAGCAGTTCCTTGAGAGACCTTATATTGATCAACTGCTAAATGCACCATCAATTTTAGGACAAGCCCTCACATGATTTGTGGAAAGGGGGAGACAACGAAAAGTTTTTCAGTTACAAAGAAAGTCTCAAAAAAACAAGTCTTTGAGGAAGGGCGACAAGGAAACGATTTTTATAAGAAAGGCGATTTAATACAACTGGAAGGGAAAAGATATTTGAAGAAAATGGAGATGTCTTTAGCATCTTGTGCAAAGAAACTTAATTCCTGCCAATCGGCGCTTGTATACTTATTTAATATAGCTTTCTTTTTTTCTGCTGCTTTAGTTGTCCTTTAAGTACAGTCTCGTAGAGGCCAGTGTTTCAAGATAATGATATGGACTTGTCCTTTTCCTGTAATTGTGTTATTTATAATTTTGTTATAAAGAAGACACTTCACAATTCTGATTCTGGAAACTTGGAAATAATACAATACGTTTTGACCACAATCATCGGCCAGTTTTCAGCCATGACCACCACTTGCTCCTTGATGTCAATACAAAATTCATACATAGTACGCAATTTAATTAGGAAGTGCCCATTGAATGCACCAAACCATTCATATCTGAAAATATCTGAAAATGTTTATGGGAACTGTACTGTATGTGGGTACATTTATGAATGCTATTTGTACTCTATATGGGTATATGTATAGGCACTGTTTGTACTGCATCTGGGTATATTTAATGGGCATTGTTTAAGCTGCGTCTGGGTATATTTAATGGGCGCTGTTTGTACTGTATCTGGGTATATTTAATGGGTGGTGTTTATGCTGTATCTATAACAATATAAGTGAATTAATATATAAGATAATGTATAGCACACACTTAAAGTGCACCTATCACCTCCAAACAACATTAGTTTATAAAATAGAGACAATCTATAGGAACATTTTTGTAATACACTTCCATGAAAAAAAATTTACCTTTGTCTGTCATTTTGGCTCCTCTCTCTGCCTGTCAGCTCAATACTGCAGCCTGTGTAGGATAGAAAGGCTGTAGGAGCTGTAGGAGGAGGCGCGGCTTACTTGATTGACAAGTAAGCCCTCCTACCAGCCTTCCTTCCTGTGTCAG
>JAKJJM010031087.1:0-10032 GCA_021901965.1 Pipa carvalhoi
TAACCCCCTCTGCTTCTTAACCAGTCACTAACCCCCTCTGCTTCTTAACCAGTCACTAACCCCCTCTGCTTCTTAGCCAGTCACTAACCCTCTCCTTCTTAGCCAGCAGTTACTAACCCTCTCCTTCTTATCCAGCAGTTACTAACCCTCTGCTTCTTAACCAGTCACTAACCCTCTGCTTCTTAGCCAGCAGTTACTAACCCTCTGCTTCTTAGCCAGCAGTTACTAACTCTCTGCTTCTTAGCCAGCAGTTACTAACCCTCTGCTTCTGAGCCAGTTACTAACCCTATTGCACAAATGTTTCCACAGTCCAAGCATTTTCATTTTATGGTCCAACCATTGGCACATTATCAAAAGCTTTGACTAGCCTCCCTGACACTCTTTCCTCTGCCCCGCCTTTTAACTGTTACCCAGGTGGCTGCGTTTGTTCTTACACTTAAATGCTCTCTTCCCTACCCTATCTGCCCCAGCGAGTGCTTGTTTGGTGCACAGCAAACTTTTTTCCTTGTTCTATCAATGGTTCTCAATGTTGCTAGTTCCTCATTTATATCCAGGATCTGTGCTTACAAATGTACAAACTGTACATTTTAAACAGCAGTATGCTCAAACTGCAGTTCAATGACTGATTGCAATGCACTAGATTTACACTGGTAAGTATTGCTCATTCCTAATCATGCAGCACATAATTAATGGGGATGGAAGAGATAATTAAAAAAAAAAGTAATACATACAGTTTAATAAAGGCAAAAAAAAAAATGAATAAATATAAATAACTCTATTCTAAACCTCCTGAATCTAAAGTCACTAAATCTTAAATCTCAAGAAGTCACAGGAAAAAAACAGACAGAAATCAAAAGTTTTCTGAATTCATATTCAAAGAAAACAATTTTACAAGTGCTGTATTTTAAAAAATGCCATTCCAGTCCAAATGGGACTTTTATTTTTAGGTATTACTGGTCCTTTAATCTTGCCACCTCTTTAGCCATTATGAAGTACTATTTCTACCTTTTATGGAATGCTAAAAATAGAATAATTTGATTATTACACTATTAAACAGTGTAAAACTGAGATTCTAGACCCTGTCTATTAAAGGTGAACTTGAACTTGTTTTTACCAGGGGTGAAAGGAGGAAATGCTTACCGGTAGGAGCTCCATCACTAACTCCTTCTCTGTATAATAAACCAATTTTTTCCACTCTAAGCAGTGATGCGATCTTCACTTCCTTTCCTGTGTGATTTTTGGGAATTGAGCAAGCACAGTAGCAGTTTTACATCAGAATTCTGTTACTGCGTAAGCTTAATTCGCAGAAATCAAACAGAAATGAGAAACACTACAATATAACAGTAAATATAAGAAAAAGTAATTAAGACTATTGAACATATTTTTGAAATTATTGCTGTTTTTGCTGTGGTACTTTACTTTATCATTGTGTTACTGCCATGTTTTATCAATTTTATCTGAAAGAGTTACAAAAGTCACCTGTAACACTTTGATGATCCCATTGTACAGCTGTGATGAAATGTAATTTCCATTTAAAATGGCCAGGCTCAAAACATGACATGCTGGTTGTACTTGAGCAGCTGTTTTAATAATTAATAATAACCTTATGCTTGGACTATTTCTTGCAGTAAAACAGAAGGTGGAACAAAAACTAGAACAGATGGGAAAGCAAGGGGGATATCGGCTACACACTGCCCATGTCCTTTGTATGGATGCAATCCTAAATGTTGGTCTAGAGATGGGAAGCCATAATCAGGATTGTTGGCCTCATGTGTTGAGGTTTGTACTCTGTACGAAAAGTCTCACTGTTACTGCTAAAATTCTACTTGAAATGTTATTTCTGTTAGCTTACCTGTAATTGCTGGGTACTGTATTAAAGGGGAACTACAGTCAGATTACATCTTTACATATGCAGTACTATACTTTAGTGAAAAGTTGTTTCATGTGAAGCAGGATGATTTATTAAACAGCATTTCAAAACTCTCGCACCAGGAAATGTGTGTGTGAAGTGCCAGATTTCCATGAAAAGGTACCTTCCCCCGGAAATTTTTGCCTAATATGTAATGTAACTAACGCCTGCGCACAAGTTAGCTTTCCTGAGCCGGAGCCTCTGTAATCTCCTGCATTCTGTGCACTGAAAGAATGTAAACAAGTTTGATTGATGAGGCCTAAAAGTCAGCACACTGCTTAACCAATAGCAGTTAGGCAGCTTTTTCTTCTTGTGTTTCCTACCTTGCAAGAGGGAGGGGGGGGGGGCAGGGGGAGGACAAAATGTCAGGTCTCATTAAATAGTGAAACAAATGTCAAGTATAATTTCTTCCCTAAACTTTTTTTTTAACTATTTGTGTTAGCGATTGGCTTAGTATAAAGGAGTTTTATATGTATGGAGGCAGTTATATTGGCACTATATTTCTCCTTTAAAGTTCTTATCACCTGTTCAAATAAATAATTGCTAACTGATATTTAACTCCAAAAAAACAATTAAAATACCATGTTAAAATCAATCAAGACCAGAGTAGCAGTTACCAAACTGAAAAGCTCCCTTATATTACTGTGGTTGGCTTTACTCGATGCTATTTGTCATTCTCTCCTTTTATTCCTCCCTTCCGGACTCTTTTCACATACCCTATTGTTACAACTTTATTTACAGCTTTTCTCTTTCTGACTTATCTGTGCTTGTGTTAGACAGTATCTTAATTTCTGTAGTTTTATCTTAAATTTGCTTTTATAATTCTCTCTCCCACTTCAAACCCACCATGCTCCTTCCTGCTACAGCCTGTACCCATATGCTGATCAAAGGTGATTCTAGGGAAACTGTGCATCTGAAATGCTTCAAAGGGGGTGTGGTGTCCTGCATTGGTAGACTTATCCTTACTTCTCAGTGGCTGGATCCATTCTACTTTTAGTTTTATCTAATCAAAAGATCTTTTAGGATTGCTGATCACCCAAAAGTGAAAGAATCCTACTGATTCAAACATTAGATAATCTAGTGCTCTGTGGCTTCCTCACATATAGCTAATAAGGCTAAGAATATGAATTCTGAGTTTAATGATCACTTTTAAAGGGACATGGGTAGTCTGGAAATATGCAGGAATTTTAGTGAATAATATATTAATTGTGCTTGGTTACTTTCTCTATGACTTCCTTATTAGGGTCTGTGAATACATCAGCACTTTAGAACATACACATTTCAGTGATGGCTCATCCCAGCCTTCTTTAACTATCACCAAATCCCAGCAACTGCCTGATGACTCTCAGGGCCCCTCAAGTGAGCAAGAGCACACATTTGAACAGGAGAGTTCCTTCAGCAAGAGTCCCATCATCCAATCAGTTCCAATCCAAGAACTCCTCAAGGAAGGCACCAGAGGAAGAGGTTTTGACTTTCGTGGGACAAGCTTGATCAGTGGAAGTAATGCAGCTAAAGCTGTTTGCATAATGTCTACGGAGGCAGACAAGTGAGTAACTGTACTGCTTTCATATGTTTCCTGTCATTCAGGGACACTTTGGAAAAAATCTGTGCTACACATCTATGCTAGGTTTATGAATTGCTGTGGGCCATGCGCCATTCATAGCACTACACTAAGTCCAGCACTGTTTTACTTAAACTAACACCATAGACCTATTAACGGTGGCCCACTCATCTGTGAGATTTTCTTTAAAGACCATCTTTTCTTAAACTTTTTGTGGAATATTCTCATGTCAGTAATTAAAATGCTTCAACCATGGAATGTTGTTTGCAGTAAACAGACAGGCCAAATTTCATGGTAGAGTTACCACCTCATCCATTTACAGGCTGCACATGAAGCATTCATGTTGCATGGCTACGTAGTAATCAGAAGAAATGGATGAATGCTTGAAAATTTGTGTAGCCTTCTGCTACACAAATTACTGTTTAGCCATGTGGAAGATTTCTATATGAGGCTAAAAAATAAGGTCATAGTGCAACCCTCCCTAGTAAATTGCCTCTTTATTTTTGCTTCCTTTCCAGCCACGTTCCTTTTAGATTTCTGCATGTGAATATACTATATATAGCATTTAGTGCTGGCATCTTCCATTAAAAAGACATTATTTGTTTATATATTGAATTGTGCATCTTGTGAGTATTATGCTTTCTATACTACCACCTTCTCAGAATTCTGGAAGTGTGTAGGTGTTTATTGTCAGTTAGGTATATATGGTTATGTATTGCCTGCAAAACATTTAGATTGTAAGGAACTATACATATTGTACCACTGAGCACAAGTAGATACAGTTAGAGCTAAGCATGTATTATAAGAAATAGAACACAAAGGGCTTGCAAACTATTTGTTCACCAGTGCTAATCCCTATGGTTGCAAATCCATGCTCAGTTATTTTCTTATAACAAGTTAACCCCTTCTCATTTTCCTATAGGCTGTTTGAAGGGGCTGCTGACCGGCTTAATTTGGTTGCACTATGTGGGTTTCTTTACCAGCTGAAGAAGGCATCCCAAGCTCAGCTCTTTCATTCAGTTACTAACACGGTTGATTACTCTCTTGCTATGCCAGGTAGACTTTTTCATCTGCTGCTCCTGGGCTTGTACACTTTATAAGCATAGGTGAGAACATCTCACTCAGGGAATTTGGAAATTAATGATCGGACCAGGTGAAGGAGGAACTTTTACAATAAACTCCACTACAAAGCTCCAACTCTGTTGTGGAGTTTGTGCTAACAGACTGTCTCGACAGAGTAGTTCATTTCTGAATTGTCAGGGTGAGAAATTCCCAGCTATGCTTATTAGACACCCCCTGTGTTTGACTGTTCATATAAAATATTTGCTTGCTGTATTTTTTGTGACTATTTAAAATGCATACAAATTACATACAGTTTAAAGGGAAAAATGCCAGCATGATAGTGTTTTATGCTTAGTATCCTTACACTACTAATGAAATGCAGTGCTTTAGTGAGAGAATTTCTCATTTATTTGGTATTTGGGTATTTGGTATTGTATTTATATAGCGCTGATATATTATGCAGCGCTTTACAGAGATTCATCATTCACTTTAGTCCCTGCCCCATAGAGCTTGCAATCTAGTTTCAGTCACTCACACACAGATGTATGTTTTTGGATTGTGGGAGGAAACTGGAGTGCCTGGAAGAAACCCACGCAGGTGTGGGGAGAACATACAAACTCCATGCAGATGAAGTCCAGGGTTGAATTGAACCCAGAACCGTATTAACCACTGAGCCACCACACTGCCGAACTTGCCAACTTCCTCCCCCCACTGGGTAGCTCTCTTTAAAAAGTAAAAGATTCCTTTGAACCTTCTAAAGGAATCCAACAACATGTGTTGTTTAGAATTCTTATTTATTGTAATATAGGCTCCTGAAGCTTCCTTGCTTCTTTTGTTTGCTTTTCTACTCAAGTTCAATGGTTAGCGCTAAAGTCACATGGTCTTCTTGATCATAAATAGTTTATAGTGTAATTTAGCCATTGTATATGTGCTTGATCCACAAGATTAAATTGCTATAATGCAAGATTGCAGATTTTGCTGAATACCCAAATATGGGAAAGTGGCGAATTCACACCTTTACGAAACAATTCAGACTTTAGTCAATATCCCCCTTAGTGTACTGCTGCTAGATCAATCAGGTAAGTTTAGTTTAACATAATAGTTCTCCTTTAATAAAACTATAGAAAAAAAATAGACAGGCAAGGGGGATATATACAAAGATCATTTCAACTAGTTTCATTCATCATGTCATGTATCAACTCTTTTCAATGTTATTTTTCATTTTGCTGGACTTTGCATTTCAGCTGATTTATATAGGTCTGAAAAGAATTTTCCAAATTTGAAAACAATCACTACAGATAAATATCGAACCACTGAATTGGCACATTTTGCACTGTTTTCAGTAGAGTTCCCCTTCCATTTCAGACCAATATTCTTTTTAAACAGGAAAACAATATGGACTGTGGCTTATTATCCAGATTGTTAACAGGTCGAAAAAAACTTTAGAATGAAATTATGAATATTCCCCCCATAAACTTTTATGAATCTACCTGTAGGGTAGTTTATTTTTCATTTGATTTAGCTTTTCTAATTTGATTGCTCCCCTTTACTGTTGTTGATAGGATAGTATCCATACTCCTCATTGTGAACCTTTATTCCTTTATTGCATGCATTCATCCCACCTCTCTTAAATATTCCCTACCAAAATCCAAATACATCTACTCTAAGTACTGTTAAAATACATTCTATATTACACAGCATTGCTTGCCTCGTGGAACCAATAAATTGTTAAACGTCTTTATTTAAATCTTTAAAGAGAAACTAGAGGCAAAAACTAATTCTTAAACTGTTTACCAGTTTTAATTAATATTTATGTATTTTATATTATATAAAACTTATATATTATAACTTTGTGTTCCCCTATTTTAACTGAAATGTGATTTTAATTCATTATTTTGCAGGGGAAATTAAGTCCACTCAGGACAGGAGAAGTGCTCTTCACCTTTTCCGCCTTGGTGATGTCATGTTACGCATTATACGCAGCAAATCGCGCCCACTACTTCATATTATGCGTTGCTGGAGCATAGTGGCACCACATTTTGTAGAGGTAACCATGAAGGTTAATGTGTTTACCAGTGTTGTGGACATAGTTACTTAGCATACTGAAGTATATTTTTATATTATTTATAATTTTATTTGTTATATTATTATAATATTTTTTGTTGTTGGTTGTTTACTAAAGGATAAGGGGCTTATTGATGAAAGTCTGAATTCGACTGATGAAATGAATTCACTTCAGGTTGCTAAGATCCAGTGGTCATGAATTCAGTTCTACCTATTTCACTAAGTGGTCGATTCCCATAGAGAAGAAGCGAACAGCTTTGGACATGATTTCTAATGTAGTGTGGCGTAGTCAGTCGGACAGTATTAGAATGCGTACTGATGTGAATTCCACCAGTGAAGTGTAGTGACAACAACCTCACAATGTCCCAATATTATTTACTTAATAGTGTTAAGTGAATAATGCATCCCATTCTATGTTACCATATCACTAGTTCATGTTATTTCTCGGTCACAGTGTTTATTGTCACTTTTGAATGATCAGTCACCTTATACCAAACAGGAGCCCTGCCAACAACCCCCATAATTCGTCACTTTGATCTGGTGAAGTAAAATTGCCAAATTCTGTGCATTACACCTTTCTGAATTCACTACTATGACAGACTCTGACGCTTGATGAACAGGAAAATTAACTGTGCACGTGCATGCAAAGTGTGTAAGTTTCTGAATTGGTTGCAAATTCTCCAAATCACAGAGTTTGTTGAATGAGAGAAGATTGGTAAATGATGATTTATTATGAATTCGGACCTTTATGCAACTGTTCGGACTTTCATGAATAAGCCCCTAAAGCTACTTTTTATTTTTAGTTTATTTAAGAGTAAATGTAATTTGTCATAAAGATTGATATAGGTCACTGGAATGTAGCTTAGCTTTCTAGTTGCTGGCTCAAGTTTTCTTGCAGTGGTGGACAACATGTGTCAAGGCTGAAATTACTTAAATATATTTTATCTAACATTTCAGTTAGAGTGGCTGATAACTGTGGGTGACTTGACTGTTCATTTAACTAGGAAACATTTAAGATGTAATATTTGACACCTTTATTGTTTTACAACTGATTTCTACTCTGTTGCTTTAGGAAATTTGGAACCATCCCTTTAATGATTTTTGTTTTAATGTCAAGGTTAATTTGGCAGGAGTTTGTTAAATTGAAAAAAAGTTGGCGTATTTGAATGCTTTGAATAGGTCAAATCCAGTATCAGTTTTATTTAAAAAAACTTTATAAACATTGAAATAATTTTTGTTTAGTAAGCAAATAATTTTTGCTACTAGGTAAATTGTATTTGTGCTATTCTATTAATGTTTTCTGCAATAATTGCTGTATACTTCAGGTAGCTTACTTAATTATCGCAGAGTTCATTTTTTTTTTTTTTTACAATATTTTTAACATATTCTAATAATACAATATTTTATTTTTATGTTGAGAATGCATTTTCTGTTTATCTTTGTTGACTAGACAGTAAAATGGGGGTGGGCTTACCAAGGACACTGACCATTTCTTCTGTGCAAATGATTATGAATGCATTTGAGCAGCATGACAGAAGTACAATGCACTTTGTTTTATGCCTTTAAACAGTATTTCTTCAAAGTTCTGTGGAAAATGTCTTCACTACAGTACACAGAATGGTAACTCCAGTTCAGATATTTAAAGGTAAAGCAGAGATTCATTAAATGATTCAGAAAGTTTTCAGATTAATCAAATTTAGGCTTATTGTTGCCTCTGAATCTCATTTTGTTGAAAGTAAGCCTAAAAAACGTTTTCTTCAAAAAACATGATACCGCTGTTTTGCAAACAGTTGACCATTTCCAAATCAAATGTTTCAGCAAAACAATCTAATAGCTGTTCGTTCTTTTTAAAAGATTATAGATGTGCTCTCACTTTAATTTCTGTGGAGGAAATATGGATGAACACTTCTATTCATTGAAGCACATATACAATATATAGATAGAAAAACTACAAATTATTTTAATAACCCTCACGCTTCCTTCAACTATTTGTTTTTGCAGGCAGCTTGCCACAAAGAAAGGCATGTTTCCCAGAAAGCAGTTTCATTTATACATGACATAATGACTGAAGTTTTGAGTGACTGGGTTGAGCCCCCACACTTCCATTTTAATGAGGCTATGTTTCGGCCTTTTGAAAGAATTATGCAGTTGGAACTTTGTGATGAGGATGTTCAGGACCAGGTAAGATAATTTCAGGTTAACACCACATACATTTTAGTGTGGCACTGTTGGTATTAACATCCTTTTATATAATGTGCACATTTATGTACCTTTGCCTTTCTTGTGTGGATTTTTATTGATTTTAGCTTTTCCTCTATAGTATATTAGCTTTTTTCTTAGCAGCCAGGAGAGGACAGTGATAACTACAAAGTGTGTGTTCCAGGTAGTAACATCCATTGGAGAGCTAGTGGAGATGTGCTCAGCCCAGATCCAGTCAGGATGGAGACCCCTGTTCAGTGCTCTAGAAACTGTGCATTGCAGCAAGTCAGACATGAAGGATTACCTTGTTGGAGATTACACAATGGGTAATGACCATTTTCAATATACAACTTTACCATTTACCAATGTTCATTTGTCACTGCTAGAGCAGCCACCTTGGGTGACTGCTTTATAGGAAGAAGTGAAAAGATATTGATGGCCCAGACACTAATGAAATGGTCAGAGTTGAAGGTGCCCTTGTACAGTACTACCTCTTAGTTCAATCCATGGGCAATATTTCTACAATTTGTTAGCACTTTAAGGGAAGAAATGAGAAAGAACTATCTTCCTCCTGTTATTAACTTTGTTCTGTTGCATTGGCTATTTTGAGATTCCTCATAGGTTTCACTCACATGTGTTTGCTGTCTTTACCTAATCTTTACAGTTTAGACTCAAGAACAGGACCTGTCACTAGAAAATAAAAAATCTTTAAAAAGAAGGATGATATAAAAAATACATGGTTACATATTACCATGGGACTATATCTTTCTTTTGTAAAGCCTTTATCTCAATCAGAAAGCGATATTGGACTGTTGTGTTGATAAAGGAAGAGCAGGCAAAAATATTGATATAACTTTTCAGATTTAACATAAATCTTTTTTCAATACTACTACTACTACTACTACTACTATTATGAGCAGTATAGATTGTTTGCAGCACAAAACAGCTTTGTTTTTGACAGTGTCTATATAAAAGGCGAATGTAGCAAAATCATAAATCCCTAAATTGGTGTGAGATCATCTTATGAATTTATTTTTGGTTGATGCAGGCATTGTGGCACCAAAACTCCAATGACAGTTTTGCTATTGACCTGATGAAGAGAGTATAGAACTCTCGAAAGCTTGTCTATTTAAATTGACCATTAGTCCAATAAAAAAGGTATCACCAAGTATCACAATACTCCTCTCTCTCTCTCTCTCTCTCTCTCTCTCTCTCTCTATATATATATATATATATA
>JAKJJM010031088.1:0-13226 GCA_021901965.1 Pipa carvalhoi
CGATCACATTAGGCGAGATCTCGATTGCACTTCTCCGCAATCGAGATCTTTCGCCCAAAAGTTTTTAGCCATATGACTTATGGCTACTTTTGGGTGAAAGATCTCGATTGCGGAGAAGCGCAATCGAGATCCCCGCTAAGTGCTGTCACGAGAATTCTCGGCCGAGAATTCTTGCGCGATTAAGCCCGTAAAGACTCAATCGAGTCTTTATGGGCTTAATAACTTTTGCCCATAGTGTTTATATATATTCTATATAGAGTGCTGTGCCGATTTTTCTATGTGTCCATGATTAAAATATAGTCAGAATGATGTCTTGTTTCTCTGAGTACTCCCAGCTCTCTAAGGGGCATATTGTCACAAATGCATGAATTCACCACAGTTTGACAAATCACCAACTTCCTCAGATTCCTCAAAGATCATTTCAAAGGTTTTCTGCAATGTAGGGAACAGTCTTACATTTTTATCGACTTTTAACCAGCTGTGGAGGTTATTCATCAAATTGCAAACACGTCACATAGATGTGTTAACTTATATTCATTCACTACTTCCCCAACTTGGCTAATTCACTAAATTCTGTGATGTGGAGAATTTGGGACCAATTCAACACTTTATGACAGTCACAGACTTACACACCTCAGCCTCATCAATTTGTGTGACCAAAATGTAAAAGTGTTCAGCTAAGCACTGCTTTACCACAGTAGCTTTACTCCGGAGATAACATATCTTTTTAAGTTATGTTTATGTACATTCAGTTATTTCTATTACAGCTCCAATCATCCCATCATTCCTTTATCAGGAGGAATATCAAAAGGAATTAAATTCTACCTTCTTAAACGCCTCCTACCAAGATGATGGGGTAGACGGGAATTGGAAACACCTAGAGAATACATCCTGCTTCTCTGAAGATCACTTACGGGAGGAGAATCTGAAACTAGGGTTAATTTTTGGCATCACAGCCTTGATACAAATACTGGTAATCCCCATAACTGGTACAATCATCTCCAGGTAAACCTATGTTGTTCTTACAGAATAAATTGGATGTTACCATAAACAATACACTACGAGTCTAATAACAACTTTCTTTCTCTTTTTTTTCCTTCTTAGGATTGGATATGATGCCCCAATATTTTTGGGGGTTTTAGTCCTCCTCTTTTCTGCGCTGAGTAAGTAATTTTATCATTTATATTCCAAATATGTTAGAACGGTAACTTCTTTCTTTTGAAGCTTTTTTTTTCAACAGGAGTCCATTACAGGCACATTTAAGGCCATGTGATCATTTAGGTCTTGCCAAATGTTAAACAGAAGTGTTCTGTAACCTATCTCCCTGCAGCAAACCCTCTCCCCCAGGCCTAATAAAACAAAACTTGCTGGGAACTGGAGGAGCAATAGTGAAGATACTGCAGGGGGTAAGGGAGTCCGCAAGGTGACTCGACCCCCTGAATGTTTGGACCTCTTCACAGCCTTAACCACTGCATCCTCTATTGGCACGTCAAAGGTTGTAACATTTAGAGGGATCATTCTCTACCAAAATACCCCCAGATACATCTCCAGATTTTTAAGCTACTGCTGTGTTACTAATTTGTCCATTTTCACTTTTATATATTATTTATACTTTGTAAAAGTTCTGTTACCCTCTATTTGCATAGCTTCTATTCTTACAAGGATGTTCACCTTATAATTTAATGTTTGTATTATTTTAGACAGTGGTAGACAGTTTACAATTAGTATTTATTTATTTTGTGGCTTTTCAAATATTTGTTTTTCTGTTCTGCTTCATCTTTATTTTCTTTTAAAAGTTTGAAGTTACAGCTGGAGGTAAGGAAAAGTCCAACTCCACCCCCATGTTCCACAAAGCGAGGAATGTGAGAGAAGGAGAGATCTCCATGAGTCAATAAAACCTCAAAAGCATCATCATGAGGGGAGAGCAAATTTTCTGTTAAAGCCGGAAAAAATTAAGTGAACTGGAGCAGAAAAGATTTTAAATGAAATTGGATTTGTTGGTAAAGGAATGCGTATCAAGGAAAAAACAGGAAAAAGGAAAGGGAGGAAGATAGTGGGAATCAGAATAAGGTTAGATGGGAAACAGCCATGGGAAGAAAATTGCAGAGCACAAAGACAAGGGCAAATTAAAACAGGTTTGTGTCAGGGACTAGGATTGGTGAAATATCCTCTATAATAAGTATTATTGAGTAAGAAGTGCAAGTAAGTGAAAAGAAATTTTATACTGGGATTGCCTCAGGTGTTTGGAAGAGGAGGGTGGCGGACTATCCTGCGGGAAGCAGAGGTGCATAAGTAGATGGGAGCCATGATAGAGAGAGAGATGTGCACAGAATATGGTAAATCAAGAGGGATGGTTTAAAGCAACAGTGATCACACAACACATAAATACAGCAGACAGGTAGAGGGTATGAACACAGAGAGCAAAAGACACGGTTTCCGATAACTGGAAAGAAAAGAAAACATTTTACATGTATGTCAGGAGCATGGAGGAATTGTCCAGCCATGGTCCTATCTGGTTGCTTTCCTTACTCCTCTCCCTTGTTAGGAGGATTAGAACACTCCCCTTTTTATGGAAAACAGTGATAGTTTCTTTTGGATAGACAGGAAGAGGCTCAAAGGATAGGTTAAAGCAGGCTGGGATAGTTTATATAGCACCTGTCCCTTTAAAGTCAATAGAAGAGTTTTTGTATTGGCATGACGAGTTTTTGTTGCGATCACACATGGGCTGAATTGTTTCCCTTTTGAGGGGATTTTTCTGTAGTTTTCTAGTTTGTTAAAACGTGAAATTGTTCCTAGAGGTGTGGGGCACCTTCCCTAAACTCCTTGTGAAAAAGTTCACCAGCAATGCACGGCTGAAGCCTGGTATTCAGTGCTCAGTTTTTACTATTTTTTTTCCAAATAATGTGTTAACAAGTAAAATTCTTTCTATGGGTTTGGGACACCTTCCCATAAGCCTCCTGTATGGATGTGCACAAGTCAGTGAGCCAGGCTGAAGCTTGTTTTTCAGTTTTCATCTTTTTTTTTACTGGAACTGTTCTATAAACGGTTTGTCCTTCAACGCCAGAATCCTGAATCAGCAACATTTAAAAACACAGTGATCTTTTTAATTTCTTCTCAACTGACATGCAACAGCGTATAAGAGCCATAGAACAACATCGTGAGACGTGAAAATGTGCATACCTTTCTCACAGTATTAGATCCCTACTTAGCACTAGACTTCCTTCACTGAATCTTTCAGGTGGTGTTTACTTGTTATTGCACTAAACTCTAATAGGGGTTTAGAGCTTCCCAATGAAAATCCATTGTCACTGATCCCTAGTTCATAGAGTTCTTTTGAATAATAGCTATAGCAACAGGCAGGAGAATTCATCAATACGGGAATTATTTGCAGAGGTCTAGGAACCCAAAGCCACCAATCAGAAGCTGGCTTTCCGAATCATAGTTCCCCTATACCAGCGTTTAGTTATATCTGATTTGTTGCTATAGATAAGTAGACCTCTGCAAATAATTGTACCTGTTGATGAGGCATAAAAGGTCTCCAACCAGTTCCCCGCTTACCTATATACTGGCAAAAACTGCTTGGAAATATGGTTTAACCCATTTTCCTGCAGCCAAAACTTTTAGGACTTTCTCAGTAGAGCTAAGGTAAGTAAAAAAACAGCCTACCTCTGCCATAGTATTACAGGTGTATCATATCTATGTGAGACTTTTTTTTAGATTTTATTTGGCAATAACTCATGTTTCCCTCTCTTACAGTGTGTGCTTTTTCGAGGACATTCGTATTACTTTTTGTCGCCCGAGCAATTCACGGTGTTGGAAGAGCCTTATTGATTGTAACTGGTAAGAACATTCTTTATAAAGATGTAATAACTGTATAAGTCTTTACCTTCCATTCCATTGTTAAACCAGGAAGAACAAATGTTACTTTATGGGTTAACTTATTAAATGACCTGGATAATTTTTCAAACAATTAAGGTTTGTTTTTTTCTTAGTAGAAACACCATTTCAAAGCTTCATAGATACACAGCACTCAAGTTAGAAATACCATATTAAAGGATTGGGGTTGACTAGAGCCCCCTCGGCAGACCACCAGGCCACGAAACGGGGTGCATCGGAAGTAGTTCCAACCTCCTGATGCGACCCTCTCTCCTGCTCTATCTACCTTAAGGATGGATACCGCCATCCATTAGGCAGCTAGGGCAGGACAGAGGGATACATGTGGAGTTTAGACTACTCCCAATGCATTCCGTGAAGTCACGGTGCCGCCCCCTTGATTTATTTCTACAGATTCCCATGATTAAAGGGTAACTCCACTTTTTATCAAAAAGTACATATATGTACAGAGTGCTTTTTAAACTGAATACATTTTTTAAATCAAAATTATTAACTTCTCTCATTCATTTTTTAGTTTTGGCAGAGCTGATCTATATATCTGGCTGCTTTAGAATGATTCCCTGTATTTTTTGGGTAGTCCGTCTTCCTGCACAGTAAATCTGAAGTGGCACAGAGTGGTGATTGGTACCTGATGTCTCAGAGACCTAGCATATCACTGCTCTGTGATGCTCATTGCCAATCAGTTCTCTGTTCCACATTAAATTTGAAGTGCTGTGGAGGTAGATCATCTACTTAAATATGGAATAGGTAGATAAACCATCCCTGAAAACACCGGGAATTGTTCACTGGTCCTGGCTGCCAATATTACCCAGTGTTGGACTGGGGTCGTAGGCCCACTGGGAGGCCCCGCCCCTATGCTGGCCATGTTATATGACAAGAGAGGAATTCTCAACGCTATTGGGCTGGCCTGAAGGGGGTGTCCAATAATTGTAATTTTCCCAGAGTCCTGGTGGGACGGTCCAACTCTGGCGTTACTGACCCACTCTGCAAAAAGGGTATTAACTTGTACTGAAAAATGTATTAAGTTTTCAAAGCACTCTACACATATGCCATTATGGTAAAAGGTGGTGTTATCCTTTAAATCAGATGATATGGGAAAGTTTAAAATACATATTGTTAAGTTACATAATTACAGTGTCAGTATTGTAAATAAAAAACAGAATAGGGCTACCTTTTTAATCTTCCTCAGACACATCAGTCTAGCTCATGAACAGGTCATGCAAGTCTTGCATGACCTGAGGTTCAGATTTAGGAGGTATTTATAAAAGATTATTATTCATTGCCAAATGCAAAACAAACCCATTTGCGCATATTCACTATGCAGCTTATTTGTGGATTTGCCTAAAGGAGACAATCTTACTAAAACTATCATTTTTCTATATTAATGGAAACATACTGAAAATATCCATGAATTATCATAAAAAGGACATTTGGTAGCTTTTATTGAAACTTCTAGAGTAAAATGTCATTAGAATAAAAACAGGAGGCATGCTATAATCCCCCAATTTACTTAATCTGTTGGACAAAGTCAAATTTGCATACTTGCCACTTTGATGCATAATGAATAGTCTAATCATCTCTAGATGTGAAATGTGTCTAGAGGTCAATTTTATCACAGGGAGAATGGTTTTGCAGGATGTAAATCCCCACCTGAAAATTCTTCCATGTTGTGCTATGATTAGGGTCATTTCCAGCATATTAGGGCAAGGGATACCTACCCCACTCTAAATGCTTGGGAAGACCCTCACAAAATGGACCGATGATATGTGAAGCTACATAAATATGGCAACCTCTGTGATACCTCTCACTTTACAGTCTTAATGAACACAGGAACCAGAAATTCTTATATTCAAAGTCATCTTCCATTGGGAACATGAGACTCTCTATCTTACTTCTTACGGTATAGCCTTTAATATGATGATGACGGAGCCATTATAGCAAAGGTATATTTTGGGAACCTGAGCAATTCTCAGCAGTCAACTAAGTCTGCATTTCTAGATATCCTGTAAACTGGAGAAAAGGAATAGTGCTTGAGCTCTGTCTACTTGGTAAAATTGTTAGTGGCCTTTGTTTGCAAGGAATTATAAATATCATCTTCTTATAAATGAGTAATGTGGACTTGTGAAAAAGAGAATGAAGCACATTTGGGACGAAATTTTAAACGCGATTTCATCTTTTCAGGTTTATTAAAGCCTCTCGCGAAATTTCCACGAGATCATCCAGCGGGAGTTTTCCTTTTCTATTTTCCGAATTGGATGTTTCAGTGGAAAGGTATAGCAGACACAGGAGAGATGGCTACCTCTCCATCTAAACAGACACAGCAGAGATGGCTACCTCTCCATCTAAACAGACACAGCAGAGATGGCTACCTCTCCATCTAAACAGACACAGCAGAGATGGCTACCTCTCCATCTAAACATCCAATTCGGAAAGTCGAAAAGCAAAACTCCCGCGAGATGATCTCGTGGGGAAATCTCTCAAGAATAAGCCCAAAAAGGCTCGAATCCAACTTTTCAAGTCTTTTTCGTGCTTATTAAATTTCTCCCTTACTGTTTGCCACTTAGTCATGTATTTTATCCTCACACACTATTTAATCTAATTTTTTATGTTTGCCATTTTTTACAAATTATCTATCTACAGGCCTGGGCTTGCTGGCCCATGTTTATAATAATGAGTATGAAAGAGGTCATGCAATGGCAATAGCACTCGGAGGCATAGGATTTGGGGGGCTTGGTAAGTAAAATATCTTGGATATCTTTGTTCCAGTTTAGGGAAATTTCCCTGGTCCTTCATATAACAAATATACATACAACCAGGTCTACAGGACATAAGGGACTATTTATCAAAGTACAGTAATGGATGAAGACTGCCACATTACCTACCCAGTTTCCTAGTTACTGACATTTTATTTTTGTTACCATTAACTGCCACAGGAAAATATGGTAATGAAGACAGAATAGTTGGGTTGAAATTTGGGTAAGAAGTGCAGCACAAGAAATAATTCTCTTTGTACCAGGGGAGGATTATAATAAAGGCTTGGGAAGGCTAAGCCTCCCTAAACACAGAGCTGCTAAACAGGGAGTGGAGGGATTTGGCCACATATGTCTTTTGGAATTTCAAAAAAAAAAAAGAACTGTGACCAGCAGGTAGGATGTTTTGTATTTTAATTAAAAAAAAAAAAAGTCTCCAGTACACAAGATAGGCTGGGTAAACCCACACTGGTCCCCTCTCCCCCAGACCAGAATTTACCTAGATCTCGAAGGGTGCTGGGTGTACACTGCAGTACTGTAAGCGGATTGCAGAGGCTGCATCAGGCCCCCTGGAGGACTGGGCCCAGTCTCAACTGTGACCACTGTGACCCCTATTGATTACATAGTATGTGTGTTCTTTCAAGTTGTGTGGAATAAGAAAGGGAAGATTAAAGGTGCCTGGAAGCAGGCTGCAAATTATAAGTATTAGTGTAAACCCTGCCACAATTATAATCTAATTTATATAATTATATAATATAATTTCCCATATACAATGCTCCTGTCCTAGAAGAACATGTTCTTTAGATTCAAAGGAGGGGAATCGAAAGCAGACCCCAGGTAGCACTGAGCTAAATTGCTATATGTGTAATATGTTGTAGGAGTTAGTGAGTAAAGTATGGGAAAGATCTGCTATCAGGTGTTGTATATTCTTCTCTCTTTTCTTGCATATGTTATGTCTGTGAAGTGGGGGCGCCCTTCGGCTCAGTGATGTATCATTTTGTGGGTAAATCTTCTCCATTTCTGGTGCTGGCAGGTTTTCTTCTATTTGAAGTAGGTAAGATAAAAAAAATACATTTTATTTCAGTAGGTTTGTGCATTGATGGATTAGAGTCAAATGCCACCCCGGACCTCTAACGACCATTAGTTTCAAATGTCAAAGTATTTGGCTCCAGTTTTAGTATTACCCAAAATGCAATATGTCTACGTTCAACAATGAACTGCGCAGTTGGTTAATAGTTTAATTTGAGGTCTAATGACCCATAGTAACCATTCAACAGTTAACATGCAATGGTATAGGGGAGCTAGATTGATGAAAGCTAACTTCTAATTAGTTGGTATAGGTTACTAGACTTTAGTAAATAATTGTTCTTATTCATTAGCTAAGACATTTAAACTGCAGCTACGTAAACAGTAGTTTGTGAATCCCTGGAGTTAACCCATGCAATTTTTGGCCAATGCAATCAATAGATTGGGTCAATAAGATACAGAGATCTTCCTGTGGGTTTGGGCCACTGGAGGTCATCTACTCCAACATTTTAGTCATCTTTCTAACACATTGCTTTTGAAGCAACCTCTGGAGGACCTTTGAAGCTGTTCCTCTTGACCATTTGCTGTGAACCAGCTTTCAATCAAAATTTATTGTAAGAAAATATGACGAGGGGGAGCAATGAAAAAGAAAAAAGGAGGAAAAAGATACCAATAAGTCTATGTCCCCCCAATGTGTAACTTTCTGGTGGGCCCTGGCACCCCAGACTAAAACCAATTGATTCAATGGCTTTGCCTAGAACAGCAAGTTTTGTGGTATTGTTCTGCCATTCTGATGTTTTCCTTTCTTGTCTGTCCTTAGCCTGTCTGCTTTGTGTTTTGAATCCAAAAAAGTTTAACAAAAAGGTAAGTGTTAGTGTTAAGATTTAAAAGCCTATTCATCAAAGTGTGAATTTGATTGTTAAAGTGAATTCACTACTCCTTATTCATTAATCCATGGATTCCTCAGTGAAGAAGTGAATGTCATCAGACATGATTTCTTATGTACTGTGGTGCAATTAGTTGAACAGTAGTAGGATGCATAGTGATGCACATTGCACTAGTGAAGTGCAGTGATGTAATCTTCACAATGTCACATTAACTGTGTTTAGTAAATAATACATTCCTTTCTATGTCACCATCTCCCTAGTTCATGTTGTCACTTGGTCACAATATTTATTGTCACTTTTGAATAAACACTTGCTTTACACTACAATGGAGCACTTCCTTCAAGCCCTAATTTGATCTGGGGAAATCAAACTGGCAAATTAGGAGCAGTACACTTTTCCAAATTCATTACTTCAACAGGCTCTGACACTTGATGAATAGCCTAATTCCCTGTGCATGTGAATACAAAGTGGTGCAAACAGTTCTGTAGGACCATGGCCATCATAAGTGTCTGAACTAGAAATTTGATGAATACAAACGGAAGTGAATTCAGACCTTTACGCAACTGTTCAGAGTCCATAATATGGCCTTGTAACTGGAGTCAAAGTGGTGTGTGGGAAGCTGGGAGTACCCAGTGATTAGTGCTGCTTTGTTCTGTTTTTAAGTTTTCGGATGATCTTTAGATTCTAATGCAGTCTACAGTCTGCCTGTGAACTGATTACAAATGGCCAATCCATCATGTTTACATAAACCTCCTAAATTAGAACAAATATACAATGCATCTTCTAAGGCACCAATGATTACAAAGCAACCCTGCAGCCCATACTTGGAATCATAAAGAAGGTTTTCTTGCATGGATGCTTTTCTCTGGACATTTAGGGGGTCATTCCGGTAGCTCCAAATTTTCCATCCCGAATTCACTTAGAGCGAACTCCCATTATAAAATTGCGACCGCAACAAAAAAATTGTCGCAGTCGCGACTTTGTAATGGGAGTTCGCTATAAGTGAATTCGGGACAGCAAATTTGGACCTACCGGAATGACCCCCTCCATGTCTGTTGTACTATGCTGCTATTTTATGCCTCTCATTATATGCTGCTAGTTAAAGGGGTTCTCCATCCTCTTTTAGAACTGGGAGGATCAGGCAGGTTGCATTCTATGTTAGAAAATTGTGAAGCTGTCATTTTTGTTGCAACTCCATTTTTGTTGACTAACTCCATAGGAAGTAAAGGGTTTTTGCCAGCCTAAAGTAGGCGTATATTTTTAGGTGATAAAATGTGACTGAATAACTTTAGAATAAGTGAATACAGTGATATCTTACTGTACTTTCACAACATTAACTAGTTAAAAAACCTTTAGACTTTTAAAAATATGCCCAATCAAGTAATAATAGATAAATATAGGTACTTTATGGATACGGTCAAATCATTACCAGCCTACCTGCTTTTTGTTTGTGTCCCCAGTGAAAAGAGTCAAACTGACCTGCTAATATTCAAATACAAAGCATGACCGTACCACACACCCATAGAGGCCACTAATAATATACTACAGGGAAATATTCTTTCCTGGGTTGTGAGGCAGCAGGCACTTTTCATGGCTGTTCTATAAATAAATAAAAATGAGGTATGTCCACCCTAGGTCTGCAGGTTACTAATCAGTGTTGTTGATACAAGCTGCATTCATAATGTATGCATCCATGGAGGTTAATATACTGGGATCTGAGATACTATTCCCTATGCACAACATATATCATTTCTATCCTAAGACTTGCATTTTGCTTATTCTCATACAGACGGAACTGTGAGAATCTGAAATAATTGTCTGCTAATATGTATGTAATAATTTCCTTTAGGATCTACCCTCAACACTATACACAGAACTTATTAAAGACCCTTACATTATGGTGGCTGCAGGTGAGCATTCGTCTCAAAACAATAGACTGGTATGTGGTTACATTTTAATAACACTATCCCTATTACGTTTATCTTTGTTTAGTTATCATGGGACACCTTTACCAACTCAAATGAATTGGTTAAAAATAATTATTTACATAAGGCGGGGCAATGTCAGTATCCTTTATAATAATAGTTTAATTGTTTCTTCCACCTTCATACCAGCAGGGCTGGCTTAAGAAAATGTGAAGCCTAATGGATATGTAATATTTTCCTTTCCGACTTAAAACGACAATAACATAACTTCAGCTTTTACAAACCATCATATTGTATAAAAAGGAGGCTGCAGGCATTAATATATTACCAGTTATAAAAGCGCTTATTTTTATTATATTGATTATTTTATAAATGTGAATCAAAAATAAATGTCTGTGAGGGACTTTCAAAGCTAGGGCTAGCCATATCTACCAGAGTATAGTCTCTCAGTATATACAGAGGAAGTATCCCCTTGTAGCTCTTCCAATCTATGGTGTAGGGATGTAACCTAGCCAATTATATCCCTATCACTGCAGCTAGGAGGTAGGGTGGAAAAAAAGCACATTTGAACGTTTGGTCAAAGATGTCAACACAAAGAGAGTTGCCTGTTGCCCGTACCAATCTCACAACACTATCCCACTGTATTGTTGGACTATAGACATATTTCTGTTATATGATGAGGATTTAGGTATGACTAATGGTACCTAAGGTAGTAAAGCAGTCTAATACTGCCTCTGGAGGTAGCGAGTGAAAATAACGCTGTATCAGGTTTCTGGATGACTAGTCCATGTAAAAAACCTTTGTAATCCATGCTGCCTAATCTATTATCTCTAAGTAAACCTCTATTGTCATAGTGGTAACCTATACCATGAGGTGCTAACTGACCTGGAAAGTGCATGTAGCACTGGCAGGCTGGATGTCTGATACCCAAAACATTTCCAAAGGTTGCCAACCCTAACAGGGAACTTTGTAATTATTTGAATCAACAGGATGGGCAATAATTCTAGGGCTCAATGCAGCAAAAGGACTGAATGCTGTGTATCTCTAGTAAAATATTCCTTGTGTATTTTTTAAGATCACAGTATAAGGGGTTATTTGTAAACAGGGGCAGTCGTTTACAGAGGTCTAGTAATCCATTGCAACCAATCAGAATTTGTTTTTCAAAATTCTAGTTTCCTTCTACCAGTGAATTCTAACAGCTGATTGATTCTATGTATTATTAGACCTCTAGAAAGATTGCTCCTGTTGATGAATTCCCCTGTAAATAAAGAATAATTCTGATTTGTCCATGCTGATAAACTAAAATGTTATTTGTTATACTAAGGTGCTACCTTTCTTTGCAACCTGACATTTGGAACACTGGATCCCTCCCTGCCAGTTTGGATGATGCTGAGGATGTGCGCTTCTCCTTTGCAAATTGGTACATTTTCTTCATATTATTTTCGGCATATTTTAGATGTTATTGTTATAATACTATTATTATTTTTGTAAAAGAACTGAAGTTGGTTATCTCAATTTAACTATGTAGTTATCTCTATATGTACCCTTATCACCGCTCTGTATCAGCAGGGTACAGTTAAAGGAGAACTAGAGGCTTGTTCCTCTAGAGGTGATTCTTAAGAGGAGGGTTAATCACCACTAGGATTTTGAACCTTTAGTTTTCCTTGAAATCTTGCTTAATCTTCCATGATTAGTAGAGATAAGCAGCTAGGATAAGTGTTGAATTGATGACATCCAATATTTTCAATCCAAGGCATTCTGGGTTATGGTCTAAGGTTCTTGAAAGTTGTGAACTTCCAAAAGTTTGGATCACTACCCTGCTGTATTTGTGACTAATTCATCTGAATACAGATACAAAACTGATGACATCCAGACAACATTTACACAAGTCAATAGTCGATAAAGCATAAAACTCAACTGCCCACTTATAAGGCCACATTCATAACATCAAACCACAATGGTTTAAATAGGGCCCAAAATCAACTAAATTCAGCGTGATTCAGTTGCAGTGTAAACCTTTTGTATGGTTTGTATTGGTACATTAGATTAACAGAATCTGAACCACTCAACTCAGGTTTAATGAACATTCCACATTATTGTTTTGCTGAAATGTTTTAGTTTGATTAATGTGTTCCTTCCATTTAATCTACATGTAGTTTCCCTTCACAGGTCTCATCTATGTGTCAGTCAATCTATTTTATACTTTGTTTGCCAATGCTTTTGCTCACTTAGCACACAAGGTAGGGAGGTGAGTATATGGTTAACCAGACCATATGTTAATCACAGCTGAAAACAAAGGAACATATAATGGGAATTAAATTATTATATTTAGTTCAGACTTCTTCTGTTCCTTTCTCTGCTTTAGGTGGCTGTGCTCTTTGATTGGATTCATAGTTTTGGGAATCAGCCTTATTTGTGTAAGTATGTAGACTTGTTAGAAAGATGAGTACTGTGGTATTATATGATACTTTATTTGGACTAACACTTTAATGTTTTCATCTTGCTAATTATTCAACTGGACTGTAGACTTGTGTATCTTGGATACCAAAGCAGTATCATTATGGTTAATAATTCTAGTGTTCCTGATACAGGCTTGTACTCTCTCCCAAACTGTTACCTTAATGTACAGAGGTCAATGATAATCATTAAAGGAGAACTATAGTCAGATTACATCTTTACATATGTTGTACTATACCTTAGTGTGAACCCATTCATCCCTGTAGTTGTTTCATCTGAAGCTGGAT
>JAKJJM010031114.1:0-19389 GCA_021901965.1 Pipa carvalhoi
TTCTTGATTATATGCTTGTAATTTACTTCACTTGTTCTTTGTTAAGCACCTTTCCCTTGTCTGTATTATAATTGTATTGTTGGATTGTACAGCACTGTGTAACCCTGTGGCGCTTTATAAATAAAAATATACCTACATACATATGTAGGGTTTCTACTGCAGTCATTTGGAATGTGTAACTGTATGAAGACTGGATATTAAAGTAACAGAAAATGGCACAGCAGTATTTTAGTCTGCATGTGAAATTTCAATTGAAAGGAATGAATCATTTTTATTGGCCCTGTATACAAAAAGAATGTAGTTTTATAGTCCTCTTTAGTTGCGGGAGAAATTTTCAGCAAATGTTTTCCAGGAAAAGAAATCATTGTGCATATTATTCATAATACATCAGTTATTGCACAATGCTTTTAAGCCCGGGATGAGAAAGTCCTCCCATAGGTTACAGGCTTATGCCAACCTGTCTGCTAATGGTAATAAACTGCTGTTCAAATCATTTCACAAACATCACCAAGCCATTAAGTTATCAGATTTAAAGTGTGTGACAGCCTCATTCCTTCTGTAAACATGTACTGAATAAAAAGCTGCGGTGGATTTTTCAGCACACGTGATATTACCTTTAGCATATATAAGGTCTCCATGAGATTTGCATACTCTGCTGGGTTTCCCTTCTGGAGATAATTGTACTCATGCCATGGGTTTCGGTAGGGCTTACGATCACAAGTGCTTGCTTCTTGAATACTTGTAAGGCTGCGAGGGCTGTACGAATCTGAGAGGTACTTTCCAGCTGTGGACAGAAACCTAGAAAAAGTCCACGTGACAGGTCCAACAAGAAAAATGTAAAGGAAATATGTATGAAGAGAATAAAAAATGAACCCAATATATCATTACTATGGGCTTTTCTAACAATGACATCTGTGAGGACATATGGGAACATTTACATCTACAGTTTTCTGATCTTGGTAGGCTGTCATGGATCGCTATAACTCCTCAACACCCAAGACTGACATTTGGAGCAGGGCGAGTGGTTACTGGAGCGCTGAAACTTCAGCAGAAAAAAATATTTGTGATGCTCCAACACACTTGTGCTTTTTTGCCTTTTATGTTACTATGATAAACCAACATATTTTTAAGATCATTTTTATACAGTTGGTTTTGTCCACAAAAAATTAAAACATTGAAGGTTCCCCATCAATAAGTGCCTCAGAAGGCAGAAGTCTGCTAGGACGTTAAACCTCATTAGTGCATTCCCTTGTTTAGTAGTATTTTAGAGTCACTGATCCCAGTGCAAAATCTGGGACAATGTCCCCAACTGTCTAGGCCACCATGGCAACTTCTCTCTTCATCTTCCTTCCCGTCTACCTGCTTATCTTAGTCAATGTAACTTAAGTTGAAAATGGAGCGCTTTGTTAAAACATATGAAAGGAGCAATAGTAACCAATAAGCAGTGAGCGTTAACCAGTATAAGGAATCTAAATTCATGGAAGCCAACCTCTGATTGGTTGCTACGGGTTACTAGGCCTCTGTAAAGATTGCACTTGTTGATTAATTTTCTTTCATACTTTAATTTACAAGTTGCAGATGTATATTTACTAATATATGTGGAACAGCCATACTGTTCCGCTCTAAAGCACCGTGAAAATGACATCCATGGGCTACATTTATTCAGTGACTTCCAACGGCAAATTATGAATTAAGATAAATAAAAGTTGTTTATTGACCACACTAAAACCTTTGGAAAAAAAAACCATACAAATGTTCCTTTGAGAAGATACTATTAGCCTTATGATACCTTTAGTAAGGAATGACATACCTGCTTGCAAGTTGTTGTTCAAAGTCTCCACACTGACGTAATAACTCTCCGCAGGTGGCTATAATCCTGCAATAAATGTATAATATTATCTTACCGAGGGTCACAATTGTCGATTTGTGGCACCTTTTGCCAAACTCTGAACATTCTAAATTACAGGGTGGGCAGTTTATCAAAGACATCATGTTTCCAGGAAATCTCAAACTCAAGTTTACAATAGAAGGAGTGATGGGCAAGAATTCTGATTGGTTGCTTGGGGGTCTAAATCACCATTGTATTTCATCAAAACAGACTGGTGCAGCATATGAATGATAAACTTGATCTTCTTAAAAGTACAAGTCACTTGTGTAGAAAGAACATCAAGTACAGATCTGGGCGGTTATGATGTTTACCTGACGGAGTTCTGAAAGGCTGTCCAGTCTTCCAGGAATAAGGAATCAGCAGGTAGGTTATCCAACTCGCACTTCTTTCTTATTGACCGAAGTGTGTTGATAAAGTCTGAAACATACCTAAGAAAGGAAAATACAAGAGAAAGCCACTGGGTAGGTTTGGGATATGACTCCTGGTATACACACACTTGTGTACCAAGTTGTTTGCAGGTTGTTACCACTTCCAGACAATGAGCGGAAAGCAAGCAAAGCTGGGCTCTGCCTTTGTTTGAGAAGTAAGCCATGCCAGGAAATACTAATGATATCCACAAAGAAAACTCTCCTCCATAGGATCAGTCATAGTTGAATTATTTTGGCCTGTTGCCAATGCAGTATAAATGCCAAATATTGCAATCTCAGGAACATTGTGCTATTAATCAGTCTAGTGGCAGTGACATTAGCTAAGAGATGAGCGGTTTGAATGTCAGAGGATCTATGGGTAATAGAATACTAATCTGTACTACTATTATTTGTTTATGTTAAAGAGTTAGCATGGAGCTTATTGTTAAATGGGGAACTCTGTTTAAAATTTACATCTAAGGGCATATTTATCAAGATAGCACTAGAGCCACATTGCAACTACGTATTCATTTTTGATGTTCCAGTTTCTGAATACTGTTGTATTGCATTTAAGAATAACAACAATAGTTTAAATGCCTTATATTTGGGATGTCCAGTACATGTCAGCCTTTCTACACTATAGCCAACAGCCTAAAATATTTGGAAAAGGCTTTTGTTTCACTTTTTTTGCACCTAAATGATGAAACGGATCTGAAAGTAGGCTTACTTTTTAAAAAGAGATTGAAGAGCTTTCAGCAGATCGATCACTCCAAGTCCATCAGTTAACTTGATGCACCTGTCGACAGCAGCCGACGCTAGGCTAAACAGCCGGGAGACAGAATGAGAAAGCTCCTCTACGCAGTCTAGAACCTCTCCGTGTTCCTGTGAATGAAATTTAAGGATAGCTAATTGCAGCAAACTGATCTTTGTTCATAACTAGCTCTTCAGTGTTGAACAGTGGCATCTTCGGGCTCCCAAAGATGTAAACATACTGAGAAAGGCTGCTAAAAAGTTTAGGCATGCCAGAAGTATAATAATGCACTATAATAAACTATAATAATGCATCCTTTTCACAAAACATTTCTCATCAGCTTAATATTCAGTGGGCAAAGGCGCCATGTTTGGGTACACTAGAGAATGCTTGGATCCTCTGCAGTCCAGCTCTGAAGACCTGCAACATAATTCTTTAAAATCTTACCAAAGGAACTGCGCTTATTTGTATCAGCAGGTGAGCTTCCTCAAGTTCACCATACTTTAATTGGAAAGGCTTGTAAGGGCCAAACACAGCTTCCACCAGCTCTGTCAACTTTACTAGATTGTAGTCACCTGAAGGAAAGTAAATAAAAACGTTACTTTTATAAACGGTTATTTGGTACCTTCGTTACCTCTTACTCTCAAATTCACTATTTTATTCTCATACTTGCACTCTTACACTTTCTTTAGGTTTTTTGATATTTTTGTTACGTCGCTACCTTAAAAACATTACTACTGCCAGAAGAAAAAAAAAGGATTTCTTTGTACATTAAGAGAAAATATGCTGTGTAGTACTTAGAACGTCTTGTGTTTGCATAGGGAATGGTTAAACTACTCCTCCTTTACCAAGCCTATTGCTTTATCGTTGGTAAAGAAGGGGCAGGTTAATGTCTAAATTCATCAGCTACTTTAGTATAATACGGTGAAGAGCAGGGGTCCCCAAACTATGGTCCGTGGGCCACATCCGGCCCCCGTCACACTTACAGTGTGCATAGATGTGCATAGGGATTTTCATAGTTTTTTTTATAGTCTGGCCCTCCAACAGTCTGAGGGACAGTGAACTGGCCCCCTGTGTAAAAAGTTAGGGGACCCCTGGTGAAGAGCAAACCACCAGCAATTTACCTTGGAACCTGGTTTCCCAAAGAATTGGGGTCTACCCAAACTCCAGGCTATGTAAAGGGACATTTTACTTCTAGCTTAAAGCACCCTACATATAATGAAGCACACTTTCTTTGAGAGAGACAGAGTTTTGTACAGTTTGTTATATTCTTCCTAAAGAGACACTTGAGCATTAGGCTGACTGGAATATGGAGCATAACTCCTTTCACGTATGACCCACTAAAGCATTTTCCCCTTATTAAAAACAATATAGGCTGGCATTGAGGATGCCTAATGACAAGTCAAATCTCCATAATCACGCCAGTACGCCTCGGCAGATTGTCATTTTAACACATAATGCATGCCATTGTAATTTTTCCATCATACTTGCCCCTAGCAGCAGCATATATTAAGATATTTAGAGTGTGGAAATTTTCCCAAAGTCATGACACCATAGTTATATAAGGGTTGTATTAGGAGTAGAAGAGCCCTTTGTAACCCATCTGTGCTGCAGCGAAGGAACCAGGCCTTGGGCAGTAGGTTACCTCTTCCTGAGGTACAGAAAAGGGGCTTGTGAAGGTCACAATGGAAGAAACTCAAGTCTCCCTATATTAATGAAAAGAGTTGGGTTAAACGGTTCCTATGCACAACATTAAGGTTTAGATAGAACAGTAGTTCCATGTCCAATCATTGTCTCTATTGTGACCCACTACTGCCCCATCCTGAGCTATATCCCATTACTATCCCCATATCCTGGGGAGGAAGCAAGGCAGGTATATGCACACCTTAGGAACAGCACGCTGGAAGTATAGCTCCCCAGAATACAATATAAAAGTTATTTGACTTTTTATTGTAAATGCTTACATCATAGTTTATATGTAACCTATGCTTTGTTTGGGTTAGTGAGAGACAAGCTTCATTTATCACAATATCTAGATTGGTGGACGGCAATGTAAAAGGGAAAGATTACACCTGCAGTTTTGCTGGTTTCTTGTGTTTTTCCCACATGCCCACAGACTTCTATGTGTTTTGCAGAGGTTTACCTGTGTTTTATTGCGTTTCTAACTACATGCTGTAAATCTACAAAAGAAACCTTAGGCCAGGGGTGTCAAACTCAAATACACAGTGAGCCAAAATAAAAACTTGGACAAAGTCATGAGACAACCTTGATATTGAAATAAAGTCTACAATTGAGTACGTTTTTCCTTCCCATCAGATATAACAAGGAACCTTTACAAACAGGTCTGTCCTTTACATTAGTGAACAGATATTCTGCTTCCCACTTTTCTACAAAGCTTGTTTTCCACCTTTCCTTTGGCCATTTTTGGGAGGGGAAGCCTGATGTGACTGGTAGCATGAGGTCACTAATTAATGTCAACAGAGGAGGGGGCGCTCGTTGGTCCTGATTGATGCACCAACGCACCAGCAGAGCATTCTGGGATTTGTAGGAATTAGCGGTGTAGGCGCTACTGGTGGGCCAGCTCTGGTAGACATTTGGTATTTTCTTGCAGGCCAAATATAATTACACTCTGGGATAGAGTTGGACACCCCTACCTTCGGCGTAGCCTCCCCCATAAAAAGAGCAAGTACATTTATAATTAACATCTATCCTATATTCACTTTTACCACACTTTTCTTTCATTTACTAATACATATGGATATAGTCCACTAGAAAGCCCAATTTGTAAAAGATAGCTGCAACCAGCAATAAAAACACCAACACTAAAAAAAAATTTGGAAATTAACTTCAAAGATTTTAGTTTTACAAGTACTGGAGTCACTGGTCCTTTAAATACAAACATGAATGGGTTTGATCTTGATGACAGCTTTGGTTCTTACAGGATTCTCACTGCTGGCCTGTGGGAAATTAGCTGTGGCAAATTAGCTAGCTAAATTAACACAAACATCAGAGGGTGACATTCACATGGTAATCTAAACAAGCTGTCATATTTATGTAGGTAAACAATTAAAATAGAGCTTGCACTGAAGGTTATGGAGTGTTTTTTCCCAAAGTGATTTGTGATAGCTTGTCCCTGAAAGTCCCAGTTACATACATTTAGTTTAATGGAAACGGACCCAGAAAAATGGCAGCTTCTGTGATAAAAGCCAACACTGCTGCTTTACATATATTCTCAGATTGCACTGGGATGCGTTATGGTTGCAACATAGGTCCAGGGGCATACCAATAGGGGTCTCAGTGGGGACTGACCCTTCTGCAGTACCACATCACGCACACCTGGCGCCCACTGGATTCTGGTAAATGAACTTTTTTTGGCTTGGGAGAGTGTGGCACCAATGGAGGGAGGGGGCTCAGGTACCCATCCTGCACAGGTCTTTGAAAATAATTGTCTATGGTTCTCTGAGAATTTAGAATACATCTTTATGAACCTGACATGTAATAAAGTGGAAAAAAGGATTGACTAGAGGTACACCTAACTGGTTATCTGGAGAAAAGTGACCATGTATTTATTCATTTATATAGCGCTGATATATTATGCAGCGCTTTACAGAGATTCATTATTCATTTCAGTCCCTGCTCCGTGGAGCTTACAATCTAGTTTCCCTATTCAGTCACACACACATAGACAGACACAGTTTTATGCATTTGGATTGTGGGAGGAAACCCACGCAGGTGCGGGGAGAACATACAAACTCCATGCAGATGAAGTCCAGGGTGGAACCTAGAACAAGGCAGCAGGGCTAGCCACCGAGCCAACGCACTGCAACACAATTATGCGTATGGTGTTTCTCTGGGAGTTTCAGTACATAAAAGGAATTGCGCTTGAGACTGTACCACTCCTGGGAAGTGGTACATTGCTCATTGTATGTGGCTGTTCTACTTGGCAAATTGGGAATCCTTGTGTACAACAATAGACTCCAACCAGTGCTATACATACACCTGTATGAAATCCATTGCAAAGTCTGCACAAATTTCCCACCATCCACTGTTATTTTACAGACGATTACATCTTTCCAGCAGATGGGGGCAGCTTTGGACCCTTCACCTCTCTGGGCCCAGAAGCAGCTGCAAACCCTAACTCCATTGCATGTACAACCCTGGATCTGAGTGAAATTTCAGCTAACAATAAAAAGTCAGCATTTCTGTAAAAGACTGCAGGAATTTGGTCAAATGCCTTAAATCATTAGGACAGTCCGCAGTCATATTCTGCATAAAGTCCCTCTGTGTTTAAACACTACTGGAGGATCAGATAGCGTTACATTATCTTTAGATGCACAAGGCAAAAATAAGTAGGTAAGTAGTATTAAACAGGTTATGGTTACGGCAAGGTTTCCTTAAGAACTGTTACAATATCAGCCTGTTTGAATGCAGAAGGGCATATGATTGAAGGGTGGAAACAAAATAAGTGGAATGAGACCCAGCTAGCAATTATGAGACAATAAAACATACAGGGAGTTCACAGATTAGGTTTTGTGGGGAAAAAAATGTCTTATTTACAATTTCAGCAATTTAGCTTTGGAAATGAAAACTGAGCCTTCACAACGAAGACTGAAACAGTAGCACTGAGTAAGAGGTTAGTGTTTTTAATTTCTAAAGGGCTATAGGAACACAATACACAATTTTTTCTTCAGCTAGCCCTATGCTTTTAAAGGAACAATTTAGTCACCAGCATTTATTCGCAATGTACTCATTTCCATTTTGTTTTACATTTATAGTTGATTTCTTACTCTTCCCTCATCTACCCTCCTCTTCGCTTAAAATTGGAAATTTCATGACATGGACTTCACCAACAGGCTTGAGATTTGTGAAAACTAATTAAAAAAGTGGACTGCAGCTCTATGGCACCACATACTGTAAGATTCTGATTGGTTATTTAGAATTGTCCAATCCTGAGAGAGTAGGGACCTCTGTAACAACATACAGAATGCCCCTAATTATTCATTTTAACTAATTGATATTATTTATCTTTCTATATGTGATTGTATTTTAATTTTGAGCTTAATTCAAGTTACATTTTAACTCAGTCACTTTACACTACTCATCGAGTGCGGGTTACACTTTTCTCTATCTATTTTATGTTTGTGTAATTAATTTCTAACCCTGTACTACATCCTAGTAAAGTGGGAATAGTAGCAGTGTGACCTTCTTGTCCCATTCCCCTTTTCCTTTCTATTTACTATGTAAGAACATGGCTATACATTTGCTGGAAATTTCTATACAATATATAGTGCAATCTAATGGTGGCTATTCAGTTCATTAGGTAATACCACTATATAAGACGCAACATGAAACACTGAAGAGACTGAAAAAAAAAATCATCTTGTAAAATTACAGTACTGTGCAAAAGGTTTAGGCAGGTATGGAAAGATGTTGCAAAGTAAGAGTGCTTTCAAAAATAGTTAATGGTTTATTTTTATTAATTAGCAAAATGCAAAGTGAATGAACATCAGAAAAATCTTAATCAAATCAATATTTGGTGCCACCCTTTGAAACTTCATCAATTAATCTAGGTACACTTGCACACAGTATGTGAAGGAACTTGGCAGGGAAGTTGTTTCAAACATCTTGGAGAACTAACCTCAGATATTCAGTGGATGTAGCTTGGCTCAAACCCCTTTATCTCTCTATGTGATTCCAGACAAACTCAATGTTGTAGAGATAAGGGAGGCCATATCATCACATACAGGACTCCTTGATTTTTTTATGCTAATGATAGTTTTAAATGACATTGGTTGTATGGTTTTTTGTTGTCTTGCTGCAGAATAAATTTGAAGCCTCCTTGATGGTACTGCGTAATGGATACATATTTGTCTGGAATTCACAGCATTAAAAGGCATCATTAATTCTAACCAAACCTACAACTCCATTTGATAGAATGCAGCCCCAAGCATGCTCTCCAGCCTTTTGGCAAACCATCTCTCTCTGTTGCAACCAAGTATTCTAGTTTTGGGGTCATTGGTCTATGGCACCTGCTGCCATTTCTCTGTACCCCAGTTCCTATGTTTTTGTGCATAGTTGAGATGCTTGGCCTTGTTTCCATGTTGATGGAAACAGTAGATGGATGTACCTAGGTTTCTGCCAGTTCTGAGCTGATGGCACTGCTAGACAACCCACAATTTCTAAGATTTTATCTGCTACGCTAAGTTTCCTTGGCCGACCACTGTGTCTACAGTCCTCAACATTGCCTGTTTCTTTCCGCTACTTCAAAAGGGCTTAAAAAGAACATCTTGAAACCCCAGTCTGCCTGAGAGAGACCTTGCAGTATAATTACCTTGTTATTGTACTCAGCCCTAGTATATGGTCTGTGAAATGAAACAACTGCAACCTCACCTTTGTAGTTTGGTTTGGTTGTTTTACACCCAGTTTCAATATTCCTACACAGCGGTTTTTATTTCAGATAATGACTGTATAGCAGCCTATATATGAAAAAAAGATGATCGTTATCACCAGTTTGGTATAATTGGTTTATGAACCTGACTTTAATCCTACAAAATTCCTGACTTTGTGCAAATTTATCTAGAAGAACTGATGCTATTTTAATGGCAAAGGGTAGCTGCACCAAACACTGATTTATTTTAGATTTCTCTTTTGTTCATGCATTTTGCATTTTATATATTTTCTTATCATATTTTGGAAAGCATTCTTACTTTGCAGCATTTCTCCACACCTGCCTTGACTTTTTCACAGTACTGTACTACCTTAGGCTGGGTTCACACGAGCGTATAATGCGCTGCACATCATACACTCGTGTGAACCCAGAAAGACGCCGCGCTTCTCTGTCCCACTGATCTTCCTTGTTCCGGGCCGTACGCTGGTAAAAATACGACGGCCAGCGTACGGCCGGCGTTTTCACGTGCACACGCGAGCGCGTAGCACTCGTGTGGCCGGAACAAGGAAGATCCATAGGACTTCACGACGCGGTGTTTTTTTCTTATCATACGCTCGTGTGAACCCAGCCTTACAAAATAATCTTGGTTAAAATTCCAAAGGAAGAAACTAAGTCAAGTGTTTTGGGAATATTATCCATATTCTTGGGTGCAATTGTAAAATAGACAAGTCATGCATTACTATATAAAAGTGCTGTGTGAACTACATTGTTTCCAATATAATGAGACCTTTTTAAGCAAGAGTACTAAACATGGTTCAACACAAAGATATGGATGTTTAAACCGCTAGCCAAATGAACTCGATTATTTGACTTTCATCATTTGCTCATTTTGGCCACTACATATGACATGAATGTCAGCGCCCCAAATACTGGCAGACTGAACGGTTCCTGTGATTCAGCTTTATAGAGCTTTTATAAAGTCTATATCTGTTTTTAGAGATTCGCCCACACATTGCAAAACGGATGTAATGTACCTTAGTGGAAGGGGAAGGTGAAAGGTGGGTGGAACCATAGGTTTTGAGACAACATATATCTCAATGACAGTAAAAAAAGACTGAGAGTAATAGGATATCAACCTGCCTTAAAGTTCCGGATTAGTAAATAGGATTGCTTCTGATGTGCTTTCTGATTTTCAGTTTACCGGCCACATTTTTTCCCAGTTAGCACACTTGTAAATGGTACCCTACACCAGCCATACCTTTTAGACTAATGCTAAAATTACAGGGATATCCAGTGACAAGATATCGTTAAACAAATAAAGGTTAGTCATATGCCTGAAACACAGATTCAGTGTTCAAACCATGAACTGGATTAAGCAGAAAAGGCAAAACATTATCAGTATACAGCAGGCATATTAGCGGTTTATCAGACACATGATATTAACCATAGTATAGCTAACCAACCTCCGCATGTCTGCCTGAGAGGTGTTTATTAGCGAGGTAAGCACAGTATTTCGCACTGGCAGGGAAAACAGCTGAAACGAAATCAAACCAACACAAGAATAATAAACAAGAACATTATACAAATCCTCCTCAAACCAGAAAAAAAAAGCATCTGAACTAGGAGAACACGCAAGAGATTACTAAAACATTAAATTTTAAATATAATTCTCAATATTTTACTCTTATAGTTTGAATGCATGGGGGCTATGCATCAACAGGAGTCTACTAACCCATAGCAACCAATCAGAATCTGTATTTTAGAATTCTAGTTTCCCTATACCAATGAATGTGAACAGCTAAATGGTTGCTATGGGTTACTAGACCTCTAGAAAGTTTGTCCCCCTTGATGAAGTACCTACAGACTTTTCACCCAATGGTAAATATAAACCCTGCCATCCAAATGTCAGCTATTGGCTGGGGATACCATGGATGTATGTTGCACTTATTCTTCCTGTCTTACCAATATTGGGCAGAATAGCAGCCTCCATCGACTTTGCAAAGTGCCCAGTGGCACTGTAAAGTTCCAGCAGAGTATTCAGCTTGCCCTCGGGTGATGCTTGTTCCATGGCTGTGCTGAGACACACAGGAATAGACGGAACCATAGCAGCCAGTGTCTGGATCATAAGCACAGTCACAACTTCCTGTGGCTTTTGGAACACCTGTGGCACAAATACAAACAGTTGTGATGAGACTTCTGGGATTCAACAGCAGTAGACTCAACTTATAATAAACTAAAATGTATTTAGACCAGTCTACTTGGTTCTCACAATGACTTCGTACATGGTTGCTGATGGATAGTAAACTTTATTTTAATGATAATTACCAGACACATTTAAGCTAACGCTGCTTAGATGGCTAATGTTGCCCATTTTTGAGACAAGCTACAATTTTAATCTTAGACACATTCCAGTATTCTGCCACTGCTATTTACATGGGTTTGGGAAAAGGGAAGTTAGCTTGCACAAAATCTCTAGCACTGTCATTATTACTGGTGTGCACAATGTATGCTTAAAATGATCTGCTGTTATGATACAACAGACTAACATTAATAGGAAAAGTCAAATAAGGAGACAAAATGTGGCCCAGTGATTTTGGCCATCAGGTGTGACTTTATGCAGACAACCTTTGCCACGGTCAATGGGACGCATTTTGTCTGCTTTTGGATCACAGCTTTACTCCCTGGATGAGACCGCCCCATCTGAAATTTCCCCTAATTTGTAGATCTGTAGCAAGTAGCAAGCATAGAGGCCTCTTAATCTATTTGGCATGTGCCGATTGTTACATCATCACAACCTCGTGTTCTACGTGTTCATATCCCATGGCCTATAATGTTTAAGGTTTAATGACTTATCACAGAGCTTTAATATCTGTGAAAAAGAAACCCTTGTACAAGCCCAGTAGCTAATCAGTGTTGCCAAGTTAGAGTCCGAGAGGCAAAACTCCAAATTACTAAAAAAAAATAACAGCATGTTTCCTGGATATGGGATTCTTTTCCTCTATATAACTTATATCTCTATTATCTTTCTCTACACTGCTTAGGGACTGTTGACCAGGAACAAATTGCTGCTGCTGATGTCTATATTCAACTTTCTCTAAACGTATTGCCTCTCCCCATTTATTTATACCTGTAAAGATGATCATCTATTATCTTTTCCTATAATGACACTAAGGTGTGTGCAGTCTTTTTGGGAATATCTCGTTGTGTTTTTTAAGTGACATATATATGCATACACCTACACACAGTTATAATCCTTAGATTTTTTTACCTTTTAAGGCTTATTTGAGCCATAAGAATAATTAATTCCTGAGCTGACCACCCTCTTTTGTAAGTAGCCATATAAAAAAAAGGAAAAATAATGGGTCATTTAAACTGCATTTTATTTTCAGTGTTTACGAGGGAATATACAAAAAAGTTTTGCAATCATTTGTGTGTTGTAACCCAAGCACAAAAATCACTTGTGCAAAACAAATAAGGGCAATTAAATGACAAATAGAGATTAAAAATGATAAACCACCCATAACTACCTCTTCTTTCATTCATAGTGAAGGATTTTCATTTTCAAACAAATAAGGCCAGAACAATGCATCCCTATGAGCTGTGACATCACAGAAAACGCTGCTACCCTAATTATAATGTAAAGCATCCCCTAAACACAAAACATTTTAGATGTGCTCCTAGAGCAACGGCGCACTAGGCGTCTTGATGGCGGCTGTAAAACAACCGTTAAAACACAAATTTAAAAAAGGAAACTGCGAACTATTTGAGGAGTTGTAGAGTATCACTGCCGCTATAATCTAACCTGGTGAAGGACCCTAAGTAAGTATGAAGGATAAAATGTAAGAAACTCTAGGATCAGGTCTGCGATTGCAGAATTCCAAGTATTTCTGCAAGATTAAATCATATTCTAAAGCTTTTGACCAAAAATAATAAGAATCACCGTTACGTAACTTTTCACTTACAGCAGTAGAAAGTATGTTAATCACAGATAAGGGCAACACTTGAAGTGAAGGATAACTGTTAAAATGTCAATATGCAGATTTAGATTTTAGATACAGTTCATCATTGCAGATTTTCTTCAGAGATGACTACAAAGAATGGCAAGAAGCCAAACAAAATGTCTGCAGTTGGAATTTCATGTATGTTAGCAAGGTAAGCCACCTATAACCAAGATGCCAGGTGGTGTGTTGAGGTCATCATTGCAGTGTATGTTTGATATAATGTTAGCTCAGTGTCTATGTTTTATCTGCATTCAGTACAAACAATGTGCCCAGTATAGCCTTTCCCTTGGGGGCTGTCACATAAGGCTCCCCAAAACCCAGGGAAACTACTGGGAATCCAGTCTTGGCTTGCTTTTCTGCCTATAACGGCCACCTTTGATTTTGAGAGGAGCCCTCAGCTACTCAGGTCCCACCAAATCTTAAAGACAAGAGATTACCAATGGTTCCACAAGGGCGAGCACGGGTGCCAAACGTACCACAGTAGAAGCAAGAAGGAAAAACACAGTCATACAGGCCAGGACAGTAATAGAACAGGCTAAAAGTCAGGAACAGGGAAGTCAGAGTCAGGGGCAGGATACAGATAAAGGTACATGAACAAACAGCTGGGCACATAAAAACACATGATCACAGGATGAGGGCAGAGCACAAACAGAGCCAATGTTTTTTACAGACAAGACCAATGAAGAGCAATGCCTAGCTGCAAGCTCAGGGTATAGACAGGACTGGTAATTAGTTAATGCATTTCACCTGAGAAATGATTTGCAGCTATGCACCCAAAAGCTCAGCACAGCGCCACAGATAAAGCAAATATAACATGAATGAACCCAGAATCTTTCTGCCAAGGTAATACAAAGGTAAAACAACCGTACACCAAGCAGAAGGTTCTGAGTTTATGTCTGGGCAGAACTGACATCCGGCATTAAGGTATATTACAGAAGCGAAGAAACACAGGAATCTGTAACCTCCACCCAAACAGTCAGATGTTAATCATGGCCTGAAGCAATTTTTGGTTTTCAGGCAACAAAAAACAAAAAAAAACCCAGAGATAACCTCCTGAAATGTGTTAACTGCAATCAACCATCATTATCCTTACAGGTATTCATCTTATTATCAAGTTCCTGAAAGTTTCAACACAACTGACCTACATTCATTACGTCAAGAATAATGAATTACTCCTACCTTTCTCTTGTTTGAGAGACTAAAAAAAATAAACCAAAATGATATTTAACATAACATAATCTTATAAAAACTATACCCAATAAGATGTTCAATAAATATTTTTTTACTAAACACCTCAAATTACTTCTACTCGTTTGTGAGACTTTAAAAAACAAAAAACAAAAACAGGTGATATTTAATAAGGATACACATAAAAACCCATATGTAAAAAAAATTCAATACAAGTTTTTATTTCCAAGCTCCTCAAATTATTTTTAGCCATCACGTGATTCTACGTGCCTGAAAAAAGTGATATTTTGACCACGAAACATTTATATTTTAAAAGCATTCAGGACAGTGGCCCTCATCTTCGCACAGAGACAAGATGTCTAGTGAAACTCATTTAATATTAATTAAAAAAAAAAAAAAAGGACAATGGGTTTTTACAATACTCCTTTTTGTTTGCAACAAACTTAATTATCCTTTCCAGTCTCTTGGGAGTGATTAGAGTGTACGGGGTGATGGGAGTTTTGTGCTGTCTGCCATGAAAAAGCTTTTAAAATACTATTTATCATTTATCTATGTTTTCATTATAATAGGTAGTGAGTGACAAAAACCTCCTAGAATTAATGCTACTTAGTCAACAAAGCTCAATGTCTCCAAAAACTATCACTGCTAAATCAATCCGTGTTCCATCGGACTACATAAATGTCATCGCTGTAATAACCTTTTTTTATAAAATGGATGCCTTCATCAAAATGTTTAAGAATTGCTCCAAGTATAGAATGAAGTTAAGAAGACGGATCAGGATCACATTAATTCATCTCCCTATCGACCCAGCAAGTTTAATAATCTTTATAGATGCCCTCAGCAATGAATGACTGCCTTTCGTGCTTTGCTCGTTCATTGCCAGTGGCTACAATCAATGAACCAACAATTGTTTTAAAACAATGTCGTTGCTTCCAACGCATCTAACTTCTCTTATTAATGTGGGACACCAATTGTTGTAGATGTGAAAACATTTTTCTTTTGCCATACTTGCTTGAGATTTGCTCAACATTCCAATTCTGCACTGTCATTTATATCTCCTTATAAAGATTTTTCAGTTGGAGACTAGTCTGGACTGTGGGCAGGCCAGTCTTAGACCTGCACACATTGGATCTGCACGCAAGTCGTTTGGAATTGTCCAAACCAAGGAGAGACGTTCCTGGAAAAGACGCAAGATGGCAGCATATGTTTCTCCCCAATGTGTATGTATTCCTCAGTCTTAATAGTACCTTCACGGTGCAAGTTACCCATGTTTGACACACATTCTTTTGCTTTTTGGTCCACAGTGTATAACATCCATTTTGGTTCAGGCCATATCAGATCAGTTTTTGTGCTGGAGAAGTTGGCGGCATTAACGTATGTTTTTAATATGTGGGTTTCGCTTTGAGTGGTAGACTCCAATATGGTAAAAAAAAAAAAAAAATGTTGCACTGAAAAGTTCGCTACCACAAAAGCTGTAATCATCCATAATGTTTTTCCCCCAAAAATAAAAATCCAAATAATGAATAGTTGCTATAATACTGTATCAAGCACAGAACAACTGTTGCATTGTGCATGATCATTCACACTAAACGATAACAAGTCTTTGTGAAAAAAATATTCTCACGGTGTATAGCTCGCTTGAGACAAAAAACAAATGCAATTAAACGCAGATGTATGACTTTCCTTTACATAACGCTAATGATAATTGTGCCGGCCTGAAAGACAGCTACAAAGTATCTAAAATATCTGAAAGAATATGGATTCGAACATGGGGTGAGATTCACCGACAGACCATCAAGGTGAAGTGGACGGGATACCTACAGTAAAAGAATTCAAACTATGTTTGGGGGAATATTCCAAATATATAAGAATGTTAAGTATCAAAGGGTCTGAAGTTTTCCTAAAATTGTTTAAAAAAAAAAAGGCAGACATAGTGGGTTAATCAGTTCTTATGTACAATCATTACATAATACCCTACCAACATATTGAGCAGCCAAGAGCATTGAGCATAGATCAACTCAGCGGACAGCAAAAACCCATGTTCGTGGAACTTAAAGACCTAATGAAATATTTACCCAGCCTCCCAGGCAGTCAGAGGCAAACTGATTATTATAAAGTGGTACAAAAACAAGTTCCAGAAATTGTTATTTGAAGGGCAATAGAGATAGCTATCTAACGTGCATTCCTTTAACACTGATAGCAATCACACTGGCCCGTCTACGTCTTTAAAAATAAGGAGAAAAAAAAAAAAACCTTAGGTAATTCTGAACTTTCCTCAGGCTGACCTGTGAGTGATCTGAAGAGCAGGCTGAATATTTCTGCTTTGAAATGCCTGTCTTTTATTTGTCGATGTGAATTTTCTAATTTACAAGAAAATGAAATAGCTATTGCCACTATAAAATACAATTTATTCCATTCTGAAAAATGTCATGTATTTCATGGACTGCTATCAATTACCCGATTCTAATGTAAAACAAAAAACAAGAAGTGAAAAGGAATCACGGGGACGCTAGAAGTATTTCCCCCCTTTCCTCTTAAGAACCCAAAGTTATAACAAGCTTAGTTCTCCTTTAAAAATTAAAACATAGACTGCCGTTCACAAAAATCATTCGTCCTCTTCATATATGCTTTTACATATATGAATGGAAATTGTCTTGCTGTTTTCTTTGGTTTCCCGGTGGTCAAATAGAAATGATATTTTTCTGTTTTAAAAGCTTTTTTTTTTACAGGAAGAAAAGGTGCACTGTTTACTTAACTAGGCTCTTCTTGGGAAAAATAATACAGCTCAGCGTTGTAAAAACTTTTCTAAGTAGTGGGATAATAATCTGTTATTCACCTCCAGGAGTTGGATTGTATTTCTATAAGGAAGCCTTTAAAAATAAGTCTATAGAAGTGTAGGAATTGGTGAATATTGATGCGTTAGAAACGCATCAATATCACTGCTTCTACTAGTTATGTTATATACAAAGTTAGAGCCCCCTCTAGTGACCTTAGGTGGGATAGCACCTGTTTACATCTCTGGAACTTTCTAGTGTCTACCCAGAGATTGAGTCACAGTTAGACCCCTCCCTAGCCTATAATAGCTGGTGTATCTTTTGGACTGATCTTACTGCAAGGAGCAGTTGTGGCCTCCACCAGGCTGGTGGATGGCCTGAATGAGACCTAGCATAGGTTAACCCTGTAAATGTTAGCTCACTCAGTATGTGAGAGTGGCAATGTTAGGGCCTAGCCAGATATGGGTAGCCTTACACCCCACCAAGAGTAGTAGTGGCCTAGTGGCCCAGTGTGATCCTGAATGAAAGGGACTGCACAGTTAGGATTCATTCTAGGTCAGGCTTAGGGACCCAGGGAGTAGCCCACTCGGAGAAGGAATATCCCTGTGGAGGTCCAGTCAGGAATTTGGGCCATCAGGAATCCTTGTACCTTTCATAGGGGCCACATGGGAAAGGCTGGGAGCACTAAGTTTCCTCTGTGATGTTGATAAGTATAATCTACTTTCATTATACTGTGTCATCTGTGAGAGTATGAACTGGAACTGCATATTTAATATGATGATGTGCTGAACTATAAATCCCTTAAATCCCTACCTCATTATATCCTTCTGTTCTAATAAATGTTTGTGTGTTTAAAAGCAAGAACCAATGGCGCCGTCTCTTTAAATTGTTTTATAAGTGTACCGCTCCAACATGTAAGCGAGGCCTGCCCTCTGAGGTTTAATGTGCTAGCCTGGGCATATACAGATGTGTGTAGGTACATCTGGGAAATGTGACTATAGTTGGGGTTTAGTACATACCACCACTATACCTTTACAGAAGTCTTAGGTAGGACCACATCTAATCCCCCAGGCCTTCTGTTGAAAAACGAGACAGAGGTCATAGAGAATGCTGGGAATAGCTCAAATCTGCATGTGAGCCACATGGCAATGAGATGTGATTGGGCCACAAAAGAGGTGCTTCTCTAAGCCCCCAGATCCAGTGTGAAAATAAAGGACTTGGGCTTCCTACAGGTAAAACAATTGTAATGTTATTTGACTAAGCACATAGGCTTGCTGGTATTTCAAATGCTATACAGGCTATGCGTTACATACTCCTTAAGATAACATATGCTGCATGTATTGTGAGGTATTAGTTTAGAGAATTATTCATGCTTCCACTTTTGAGTAAAGACCTCTTTCATTTAAATTTTATGCTGGCAAAAGCTGTTGCCTAATGGTCATCTAGTGGCAGTTTCCTATAAGGCAGCATGTTTTTTTGGAGTTACTTAAGGGTGCGACCAGCGCTGTAACGCATAAAGCAAGGGGACCCACTAGTTGTACACCCTAGGGTCAGAATACCCTCTTCGAGTCTACCAGGAGAATATAAGAAATCTAGGGAAATGTTACCCATGGTTATTGTCCAAATAAAAAGAGATCCTTGCTGAGAAGGCTACATTAGCCCTGGCCACTAGTAAGCTGGCCGGGGCAATTTATTTTCTATGTGCAGTATACTTGGGCAGTGGCAGCTGGCCCAACAGGAAGTAACAAAGAGGCAAACCCCAAAAAGTCAGTCACGTCTTAATTAGGACTACCCAATGTTTAGATCAGGGCTTTCACTGAAGACTGTATATCTGACAATATTCCTAATTGGCTCCACCCCATTTTCCCCTTTGAGGATTATTCTTCTTGCTAAAGCTGTGCAATTAATCCTATTTGTCTGTTTTTGAGAGAATTACATTTTAATAATAATAAAAGTTACATATATATATATATATATATATATATATATATA